>CAEFZY010009055.1:0-23281 GCA_903066815.1 Brachyrhaphis roseni | reverse complement strand
GACCCCGGGCCGGGAATCGAACCCAGAACCTTCTTGCTGCAAGGCAACAGTGCTACCAACTGCGCCACTGTGCAGCCGACAAGGGGAGGAGTTGGAGCAAAGTTGCTACTGCAGTTGATAAACCCGGTAACTTTTCAGCTGTTCTTCGTTAACGTGACATAAATAGGTTATAATGATTTTCATTCAGTCAGGACTGACACTAGCCACAAGCATTACAGGCAGATTGTAGTAAAGCATTGATTAATGCCTGGTTTTAAAATTAGTTAACTGAACTTGTAGTCATTATTTTGTGCTCATTGTTGGACACCAAACGGCACGATCAAACCGTAATAGCTAGGATTTCTGTCGGCTAATCTGTGGTCTCTCAGGTTTTGAAAATGAGCCGACAATCGGTCGACAGCTTTAAGATGGTTCAGTGTGCGCTGGGCATTAAGGAAATGAGGAAGGGAGGATCAGTGGAGAGCACCGGACTTGAGCCTTTTTTCATTTAGTGTCATCAACTGAAAGAGAAAAAGGCTGGAAGAGACGATAATGCCGATAATTAAAATGACGTCGACAGTTTTAATTTATCGTACGATTAATTGATTTATCGTTTATCGCAACAGGCCTAAGCCTCACACTCAGTTTATGTCAAAGTGAGACATCGTGTTTGTACTCCAGCTTTGTTGCTCCCTGAAGTGCAATTTGGAGATCCATCCATCCATACATACATACATACATATGTACATACATACATAAGTACATGGCCTTACGTAGATATTAATCGATCAGATCAGCTCATTAATCAATCAGATCAGCCTCCGTCCTCAGGGGTCCGGATGGTTCTGCTCTCCATCTTTTGGTTCCCACCATCCGTCCTTCAACATGCTTGGATGTAAATGTGTGTTTCTCAAAGTCTCTTTCCTGTTAATCTGCGATAATAAACCAAAACACATACCCACTGTTGCCATGACAACCCCTCACCTTCAAAAAAAGAGGAATACTCAACACCAAAGCACCAATGGGAGTGAAATTACAGCAGGATGTAAAGTTTCTGATTGTTCTGCAGTGTTTTTTGATTCCTGTGGTAACAGTCAGATACTGACTGCTCAGGCAGAACCGCGTTATTCACTGCAATTACTAGAAGCGCTAACAGAAACAAGCAGCAAAATGAATGGAGGAGGTGTTTTAATGAGCTGTTCATCTTTAAATACGCCATTAAAAATTTTTTAAAAAGCAGTATAAAAGCTTGTCGATGCCATTTAGGAGATTGCATTTTAATTCCATCAGATTTGAGCTAATGGCGCTGAAACGAAGATTGTTGACGGGGAAAGCGAAGCGGCTTGTGAGTTCACTGCGGCATCGGAGAGCGGGCTTTTATTGAAACACAGAGCAGAGCGCGGAGCAGCGGCTCGGCCGATAAGCCTTTCTTTTGGCACGGGGGATAACGGCGTAATCTGGACCGAGAGGGAGAGGATCTGCAAATGAGATGGAGGCAAAGTCGTTAGATCCCTTCATCCACGCAGGTTCTCCGCTTCCATTCCCATCTCTCACCTCGCCTGCTTCGCTGTTTCTTTATCTCTCCATGGGAACGTATCCAATCATGCCACTCTGAAATTATTACTGAGATTTCCTCTATCTCTCTGAGTGTGTGTGTGAGAGATGAATTAGAGTGAGGTTCAGGCCGGGTGTCTGAAAAGTGTGACGGACGCTGATGAGAGCCGCCGGGTCACCTTTCGGTCCAGCCCTCCCTCCTGCCGGCTTCAGGGGATTTTATTGTCTTTTTTTTTCATTTCTTGAAAATAATGGAACCGAGGCAGAGAGAGAAAACCCGTCAGGGGAGCGGTGAAGGATCGCTGCAAATCAAGGCAGATATTGGGGTGGGAGAGATGGGAGGATTGGGATTATACTCCGTGTGTAATAGCAGGATTTGGCTGGGATTAAAAGAGAGAACAGAGGAGTCTGCTGGGAAGTTTAGGGGGGAATGTCAACGATTCGCCTGCATCAGAGACCAACTCGGCATGAATATGCAGCTGGTTCATGTTGACAGAAAACAACCAACAAGCTTCCAGGTTAAACATCAACATTTCAAACTGGATCATAATGCCTCTAATTCGTCATGACAGACAAACAATTCTTCTCTCTGTTTTTGCATTTCCAATCATTTTACCTTTAAGGCTTAAACTTCTCTAAAGGTTATTTCTTTTGGAGAGTTTTCCAACTTCATATTCCTGTAGATTCAGTTTGATTGGGACCAAAACGTCAACATTTATTGCATTTTCAGCTGCTGGAGTTTTCACATCACTTCTACTCTCCACAAACCTCTCTCCTCCATCAGCTGTAAGTCAGCTACTTCTTCTTCTACTGGGTTGATTAGTTAGAGCACTGCTGCCACCTAGTGACCGGAGGCATGTTTATTCTGATTCTAAAAACTATTTCTACTTTTCCACTTCTCCACTACTTCCTGGTGTTCATCCCGTTGTTTTCCTGAATGTTTTTACTGTGACTCTGTCATGGTGTCCACGTTGATTTTCCTTCTGTTTCTGTGTCTCAATTATCGATTATTAAAACCACTCATGGTTTAAGTCATCTCCAAATCACCAACTAATCTTTGACAGTGTTGTAATGGCGTTAAATATAAACTACAGCAAACTGAACGCTGAAATTGAAAGAAAACCAATGTAACCCACCTTTTTTGCATAATCCTTTAAACTTTTTTTAATAAATGTTGGTTAGACATGGAAAAAGTTTTTAAATGATTTATCAGTTTCCATCTGAAAAACCCAGCCTCTGCTAATAACGCAGGTTTAGCTGCTGCTTCAGTTTCCAGCTGTACAGACAAAAAGGAGGAAAGGATAAAAAAGAAGAAGAGAAATAATGAAGGCAGGGAGAGGAAGGGAATAAGAGCTGCTCCTCCATACCTGTTTCAGTTGTTCTCTTTGGTGGCTGCAGAAGAACATTTTCTCATTATCTCCTCCATAATTGCAGCCGTTATTATTATTCTGCTGATGCTCAGCAAGGCCGTAAAACCCAACCGCTGAGCTTCATATGGATCCAATATTAACAGCTCAGGTTTAATATCCTCTGGGCAGCTTGTAGCTATTTGTTGGTTTGTCATTGGCTGATTTACGCCGGCCATTTATACAGTCTGCATTGATGGTGAGGCGGATAATGTGCAGCTGTTTACCTGAACGGATCGATGAAGTTTCTCTGATTATAACTTCCACAGTACACAATAGACAAAAAAAGATAAATATGATCACTGATCAAATGGTTGAATATTTTTCCCACATTAAACGACAAAATGTTTAAACTTTTTGACAGTAATTAAGCAGAAATAACCAGAAGCTTCAACTGGACCTGGATTTAATCCCAGCTGTTATGGCAGTGACAGATTAAACGCTACACAGACAGCAATTCGTGCTCTCACACAACTAATCCGACACTCAGTATAGTGACCTTTGACCTTATGTGCATGATCCTGGGGGGGGGGGATGTCAAAATCGACTGTTTAGGAGTTTTTTTCAGTAGCTAATGATATGTTCAATTTAATCTTCATTTTAAAAGTCCAGAATATGTCCACATTTTTCAGATTGGGATTTAAATTACATGTAGTAATTTTTTAATGATTCGTTCATCCATCATTCTTTCCATTTGTTTTATTTTGACTGTGAGAAATGCATGAAATTAAATAATAGCCAAGGAATTTGGCCATTATTACAGTGTGAGAAAAACTCCATGATGCAGCAAATAAAACAGCCTTGACTAAATGAATTCATCAAGAAATTAAAGCTTTCTTCTCAGACCTACAGAATAATTCTGCTGCTGAAACTCAATTTTATTACATGTAAGCAGTTAAACATGACAGCATAGTTTACACAGATTACCATGTTGGTGTGGCATTTTGTTAGTGTCCACCTTATTCCTGGGAGGTTTACTGAGGAAACCATTATGGGTCTTACTTCCCATCATACTTACTTGCTGAGGAAACCGTTATGGGTCTTACTTCCGGCGCTCACCGGAAGTATCAGAATTTCACTGCTTGTAGGGTTTTTTGCTAATCTATATTCATAATAGAAGTTACATTTCTCTTTCCGGTTATAATACAATATTTAGTCAAACTTGTTCACGGACACACCGTCTGCTATCAGAGAGCTGCTCAGTACAGATTATCGTAATTGTGAGTTTAATCACGGGGAGCGACAGGAACACGATCGTTACGTTTTGTAACGGAATGACGGTGAGTTAGCATCGCTGCTAGCAGCTCGTTTCTCTGAAGAACTGACAATAATAAAGAGAAAGGCAGAGGAGCTGGTCAGAAATCTGAGCTGCAGGTTTGTGTCGACAGTATAAAACACCAGGACTTCATAATATTAGCTTGGTGTGATGTGAATTCGATTTTTCGTTTGAATTTAAAAAAATAATAAAGTTCATGATCTGAGTCTTTATCGTTATGATTGAACCAGTAAAATTTATTTATAAGACAAAATAAAATATCTGGGTTCATTTAAGTCCATCACAACCAGAACCTCGAGGTTCTTCGTTGCTGCAAATCAGCGGAGAAATGACCGCAGCTGCAGACCGTAATATGGAGAATCTCCCCACTGGACCAGAACCGAACCGAATCAGACATTAACCCGTTATAGAGAGCAACCTGCCACTGGAAAGTGTGGTAAGATGCCCTTGTGGAGCTCGGGTAACTGTTGCTGTTCTCTAATAATTAGACCACGTTTAGTTTGTGGCAGCAGCAGCAAGTGTGTTTTTATCGGGCTCCCAAAACAAAAGCGGTAGTTTTCATCACCTACCGACAGATAAGCAAACAAAAAGAATTTGGCTAAAAAGTCTAAACTTGAAGAGAGAACCCAAAATGTCAAAATGCTCATTTCATTGTGTGGACAAAAAGACAACGGAAGAAAACCAGCATCTGCATCCGAAGCAGCTGAGTCAGTGAAGTAGCTACACATACTAGTGCAACTTGAAGAAATGCCACCATTTCTTCAAGTTACCATCCCTCCCCGCAATAGCTGTAGGTAGCAGTAACCAATATTGTCACAGCTTTGATAGCTGGTGTTCCCAAATATTTTATAACCGAAAAGCTCTGACGAAAGCTGGTCAGCGAGTTGCTAACATGTAAACAAATGGTGGTTCCGGTTTGCGGCAGATGTTGCAAAGCCTTATGGGGGCTAGGACTTTAGCATTAGCCAATGCTAATGTTTGAGTAGTTCTTTAGGGTTAGCGCAGCTAGCCTTTTAGCTAGCGGTGCCCGCTAGTGCAGACTGTGAACATCCCTTCATAAAAGCAGTATTGAGGTCTTGGTGAAGCCTCCAGGTTCTCCAGATTCCAGTCCAATTCGTGGCTCTAATGTAGTCCAGGTCCAGCTGGATCTGGAGGCTTTAACCACAAAAGCAGATCAGGACATCGTTGTTCATAATGTTTTGCTGTATTAGAGTTTTACAGGAGCATGTTAGCAGCAGTAGCAACAGTTCCATTATTTTTGTTTTTAAACGAGAATCGCAAACCGTGTTGTTCCTGTATAAATCTAAACTTAAATATGTTGACATTTCCAGTGCAGCCCAGAATCTTTTCCTCTCAGCCAGTAATCACACAGCCACGCAGCTCGTTCTGAATCTTTGCATCGGCGCCGTAAATGAGCTTAGCGCTCGCTCTCTGGAGGCCCTCGGCGGCGGCGTGCTCCGTATGCAAACGTCTGAAGGCTGTTTATTTGCGGGTTTCGGTGCTCATCTCAGGAGGAGCGGGTGAATCCCCTCGTGGCGTTAAAGACTCTGCGCGTGCCGAGCGCTTTGTGTTGTGAGAGCAGAACTTTGACGCTTCACTTTGGGAGAACGCGGCGCGGCTGGCGGTTTGTTTACATCACAGGAGCAGATCACTTTGCGGCTTGTAATGGAAGATTGGCAGAGGGGCAGTTCACTTGTTTATTTACTCTCTGAAATTGCATTTGCAGAGGCGGTGCGGGAATGCTGCATGATGGGAGGGAAGCCTCGTAATATTACAGCGAATTATGGCGGGGGATTAACTACCCCAGCACTGATCTTTGAGCTTTGAGTCGTATGAAAGAGAAAACATCAAAACATTACTGCGTCTTATTTGTTTGGCTCCTTTACTTTCAGAAACCTTTTGAGGAGAGTCTCTCTGGACCAACTTCTAAACCTAAACTACTCTCTAAAACAAAGATTTCCATTTTTATTGCTCCTAAACTTACAGAAAATCAATAAATCAATGCTGCAGTTTAGCTGTAAAATTCTTCATTTCTGTGCTGATTATTAGATTTGACTGACACAGCTGAACAGAGCAGGTTAATTAAGCTGACAGGTTGATTAACAAGCCTCCGACTGTGTGGTTTTCTATTCTTATACGACAGCTGTGATGTGTTTATTTTATTCTTAACTAAAATCAATCTTGTAGTGCACGGTTCACAGCGAATTGAAGTTGAAGCATCACAATGTACGAGTCAAACTCGCCTTTTCTCATTTCATGCCCCTGCTGAGTTTCTCAAATTAGCAGAAAGGACCAACAGAAGAATGATGAAGCGCCGGCAGCGACGTTTCTACTGCAGGTGTTGATTATAAAAACTGAAATAATTAACACTTTTTGTTGCATCAATGTCTCAGACTCAATCGATATGCAGCGATGGACACCAATCGCTTCACTGTGGGATCTCTGATTCCTCACTGGTTCATTTGAATGACGTACATTTTGTCCGTTCTGGATTATTATTTTTTTTCCCAATAAAGACGGACTCAGTAGGTCAGAAGCTGAGTAGAGACCAGAACAGTACATATAAAAGCCCTTCACGTTGGATAATAAAAGCCCTGCTACTCTCCGCGTTGCCTTTCAGAAAGTGAATCATTTGCAAAAACTTCAATCAGAGGATGGAGCTGAGAATTTAAAAGTTTTTCTGCTTATTTAAATGGATATTTCCTTCTTTTAGGTGGTGTTAAATAGCGGTTATTTTGAATAAATTGAGCTACTTTTTCTGGAGACACCCAACTTCAAAACAGAGTGAACAGTTTGTTTTCTTTTAACCCTAAATAGGGATTGTGTCATCTTCACAAGTCTATAAAAAACGCTAATCTTCCATACAAAATAAAACGCGTTAAGACTACCTCGGCCAATTTTTAAATAAAAAGATTAAGAAAATTAATATTAAACACTAGTGAGAAGTTGTAGCTATTTAAAGCTGCAAATTAGAACATAAAATCTGTATTTTTTTTAAATGCCATAGTCACACTAGCCATTAGCTTGTTTGTACAATAGAACTGATCTTTGCTGATCTAAACTAGATGATTATTGACTTAATCAACCTGAGCAATCACTTTAACTGTTAATGATGAAAAATTAACTGATAAAATCAAAAACTTCTGTAAGAAACGTGACAAAATGTTGAACCTGAAAAGGCTAGGCTAATAACTTCAGCTGAGGCCTGAAGCTAATTAGCAACAATCATCCCAGCAGTAATTAGAAGCTGTGAAGTTAATTCTGTTTTAAGTAGTTTTATTTTTGTGAAACAAGTTTTATTCAAATTTAACACCTGGCTGAATTAATATGTTTAGCTAGCCTACGCTAACAGCTTCAGATTAGCTCAAATGCTAATGGAATTAGCAATGACTTCAGCTAGCATGCTATTTATGGGGCTTTTCTTTCACTCATTAAACAATCAAATTTAAAACTAACATGTTAAACGGTAATTTTATTGTATTTAAATTCTGTATTTAATATCGATTTTAATTTTTCCATTTCATATTTATTTATGAAACGGATATTTCTTTCTGAAATCACAGTAAAACTTAAATCAGATCATAAAATATGTTTACATACATCATAATTTAACCCGTCCATCCACCTTGAGTTTCTCCATTAATTTAGCTGCAGCCCAACTGTTATTACAAAACTTCAGTGCATTTTTTAATTACCTAACAGGATTTTAGCCTAATAAAACCTATTCGGTTTAGTTTTTCTGAAGATACTGATATGATTGCTAACGCCATTGTTTGACATGGCAGACATCTTCTACATGAGGAAGACTGACCTGCATGTGCTGATGTCGGTTCAGAGGAAAAAGTCTCAGTCGGACGGCAGCCAGCCTGTGAATTGGCAGCGCCTTGCTGCTCTCAGGTGGGGCTTTTCCCTTTTTAAGGAGCTAAATGAAGCGTGAATTTTTTAGTCCCACAAACAGCTGCACTGAAACTCCACTCCAAATGAATATTAACCTCTGTGAACAGTGCATATAAATAAATCACGGCTTGCCAACAGGTCAGTGCAGTTCATGGCTCGTTTCTTTAGGAATGGACTCTCTGCTCTGTATAGTTTTATAAATTTGCCCTCCACAGCTCTGGCTGCGTTTTCTGCTCACCTGGTTCGGTTTCCAATTCTCCTCTGCCTGTGTATCTCTCCTAAGCCCCGGCCAATCCTCCCCGGTGGTCTTGTGCACACAAGATTAGTCTTTCCTCCTCCGCCTCTGAGACCAAATCCTGCTACTCTCCAGCAGCCGCCCGGCTGTCCGCGGCTCCACTCCAGAGCGCAGCGGCCCAACAGGCTGGGGGCGAGATTAGAAGTGGCATGTTGGGGTTTGGCTGTGCAGCCGGCTGACGCGGCGCAGTGAGTGCAGGCTGGAGGCGGACGTTTCCTGAGATGTTCTGTCACTGCTGGAGCCAGCAGGTGAAAGGGGCAGAGTGGGTAGCGCCGCGCTAAAGCCTGCAGCGTCAGTCCAGGTGAATGTTTTCTTCTTCTTCTGCTCTGTATAGTCGGTCCCAGCAGCTGAAATAATAATTAAGCCTCCCTGCTGTTTGTTATAGTTTTATTCTCTTTGCAAAGTTGAAGTCGATGTTAGATTCTCATGGGGAAGGAAAATGCAAAGACATCATAAAAATGTAGGACTTACCAACTCTATTTATAAAACAATAACAGCTGAAACAAAGTGCTTCACATAACCAAATACTAAAAACATCCTGTTTATAAAACTACAAGGTCAAAAAAAATTCATTTTTAAAGTCATATTTTCATAATGTTATTAATTTATAAAATATCACAGTTTCAAACTAAATATTTAATTAGCAAGCTAAACATTTTGTTTACAAAATAGTTAGCTCCAAACTAAATATTTAGTTGGCAAGCTAAACATTTAGCCTCAAGCTAAACATTTAGCCTCATGCTAAATATTTAGCCTCATGCTAAATATTTGGCTTGGAGCTAATTATTTAGCATCAAGATAAATATTTAACCTCAAATAAAATGTTTACATTTAGCTTGGAGCTAAATATTAAGTAAGCAAGCTACACTTTTAGCATAAAATTAAAAATATTTGGTTAGCAAGCTAAATATTTATCTTGCTAGCCAGCTAGCAAGAAAAATTGGTAATTGATGCTAGTCTCTAAAAGGAAATGAGAGAATTGTTGACTTGCACAAGTCTGGTCTATCTTTTCCAGATTTCTGTCACATGACCAACTGGAATTAGCATCATTTATTTATTTTTTTTCAGCTGTTTGAAGAACTGAACGACTTTATTTGGTTTGACAGAGTCACGTATTTTCAGTGCAGCTCGTCCTGAAAGCCTGTTCGGGTTTCTCAATGAAACAAGCAGGCAGATTTATTTTGCAGTCAAAGAGCTTTTAAATGCCTCATTTCTTCTAAGTGGAGAAATGACAGTGGACTTATTTTGGGGTGGTGTGGTGGGAGGGATTGCATGTTTGGACTCCATTCACACACAAAAGGCTCCTTAAGAGCAGCTTACCACAGCACGAAAGGAAATTTGTTATATTTATAGCTATAATTGAGTAGAATTGGCCATCTGCTTGAAGCACTCATAATTTAATAGTAGTCTGGAGCAATGCCAGTTTAATTATACACACAGTCCTTACCTGAGTGGCCTTTGAAAAGTTACATTAAAGTTCCCCGCTCAGGTAACCTCAGGTTGACACTGTTATTCATAATTTCCTCCACATGTGGCCGACGCAGAGACAACAGCGTCTGAAGCACCGAGTTGCAGAACAAAAGCTTGAAATGTTTTTCAGAGCCGCTGATTCAGGCGTTAAAACACCTGGATGAAGGTAAATCCAACTGGATTCAATATTCATGTAGCCACAATTTACAACAAATGTCTCATCCATTCACTTAACGTTTTGAAGCAGACCTGATTCATGAGCAGATTCAGATTCCTCAGCAAGCATGTGGCGACAGTAGAAAGGAATGACCAATGCTAATGCTAACAAATCTGTGCTAATGGACAGCAGAGGAAGCAGGAAATCCAGCTTATGCATGCTAGTAGCCTTTCCAATGCTAACGCTAGTCTGTCCGTAACTCAATATTATGAGAATAAATTTGTAATAATACGAGAAAAAAATTTATAATGAGAAAAATGTCATATGAGAATAAAATCATAATGTTACCAGAATAAAGTTGTAATTTTAGTCTAAGGAAGAAGTAATTTCATAACTCCTACATGAAAAATAAAAAATTTAAATGAGGGACGTTGATCTTCCAGTGAATTTATACTCTGGTATAAGTTTTACAAATAGAACTTATTTAATCTTTTATCACATTATCTGATCAAACCACCAACTGGTTATCAGTAAACAACTATTTTATTCTAAGTTTTTGACTTTCTTCTGGTAATACTGTGATTTTATTGTCATAATTTTAAGGCTTTATGTTTGTATCTTCAAAACTTCTGTGTTTTTAAGTGAGTTTGTTTCAGTTGCAGGTTTGTTAAAACGGAGTTGTTTCTTTTCACTGTCGCCCCATGCTCACTTAGTTGGAGGGTTTGTTGTAAAGTCATTGTCTCTACTATCAGACGTGTTTTCTCAGATGAAAAGTGTTTTTACCAACTTTAATATCAAACTGAACTGGACAGAAATGTCACAGCTAACATCTCTGGATGGAGTTAAATGGACATATGCAAGAGTCAAAACTATGAGGCGTGTTGTTGTAAAGTTAATCTGGGTAGGTGTTATAAATGCTTACCACCTGAAAGAAATGCTAAATATCAACATAACCTAATGGATCAGTTGATATTCTGTACAAAGTGTAATATTTACACCTTTAATTTCCTCACCTGATGCTAAAACTCTTTGTTTTGATCTATTTGTTATGCTTTACTAATGCGGCTTTTACCTAAACACCTTCTAGAACGTTTTAGTGAACCGTCATTTAAATTAATGGGAATGTCACAGTAAATTTACCAGCATGGCTCAGTCATAATCCCCATCAAAGTATTTACTGAAACTGGATAATTACTACAAACTCTGTTTTAGATTTAAATGTTTTTTCTTTCTTTGTGTGTCTTTGTTCTTCCCTCTAGGCAAACACACACACACACAGGCAGCGAAAACAAAAGGCATTTTACTGCTTGTTTTCTAACTTTGTTCAGATAATGCTTTGGGGCAAATATTTCTTAAAAGAAATGAAACTTTGCTTCACTCAGAGGAAGAGTTGCTGCTGTAATGGCGGAGGCCAGACGTGCTGGACAAAGGGACATGAATGACTTTTATATTATCGAATGTTGTGATCATTTTCTATTCATTAGCAGGACAAAGGTTGTTTGAGCTGCAAGTAATAACTACAATAATTTACTCTGAATAATTACACTGCTGGACAAACGTAGCGCTGGATTCCAGAAGCAGCCATTATTCTTAGCTTCCCTCTTATTGATGTTGGTTTACCAGCTGTTTGTTCTGAGTTTAATGGAAGGACGTGAAGGCTGAGATTATTTTTATTGTTGGTTGGCTTGTTTCAGATGAAACACAATGCTATGTGGTGCAATATTAGTGCCCGAATTAAGGCTGTAGAGCACCTAGCAATGGCTACTTCCTTATAGCAGGAGACTATATCACTTCTGAAGCTAGCTACTGATATAGTTGCTAATGGCTAGAATACATTGGCTGGATTTACTACTTTCTCTGCTGTTGTTTAGTACAGCTAGTCTAGCAATATCATTGGGTAGGCTAGCAATTAGCAAGTCTAGGATGAATTTCCTTTTTTATCTTCTGTCCATTAGCATAGACAGGCTAGCAACAGCACTAGATAGGGAAACAAGCAGCATTGCTAAGCTGGATTTTCTACTTCCTCTGCTGCCCATTAGCACATATAGGCCAGTGATGTCACTGGATAAGCTAACAGCTAGCATTGCTAGGCTGGTCAGCTACTTTTAAGAAATTTTGATAATAAAAAATGGTACACTAGATGTATTGATATGTCATTTCGACAGTTTATTGCAATTCAGCGTATAACATAGACATACTGTATAATATGGAGCATTTTAATTAGCTCTAGTTTAAAAACTTTAATGCTTAAAACTCTTCAAACCTGGACTAGATTATTCTGGAATAAAACCAGAATATTTAAAACCTAGTTTGGGTTTTGTGAAACATTTATTTGATTTCTGAAAGTTCTATAAGTGACCATATTAGTACAAACAAATATTTAACAAGTCACAAATTAGGTTACAAATATTCTACTTTTAGTGTAAAATAGTCCAAAAATAATCACTGGAGACCAGTTTGGTTCTGAAAATGTGTTTTTGTGTCAATCAACACATTCAGTCCAGACACATAGCTTAAACTTTTGGCCATTAAGTTGTTTTTCTGGGTCATGCAGGGCTGGAAACTCTAATTTGTAAAGTGTAAAAATCAGATAATGAACATATTTAATGTTATTTTTAGTAAAAGATGTTATTTCAGATATCAAGTTGAGCCACAATGTAACCAGCATGAATATATAAATAATCCAACCGTGTTTTAATCCCTGATTTTATGACCAGTTTCCTTTTTTTCCGGTCCATTTCAGCTCCACATCGGTGGCCTAAACAAGCCAGACGAGACGAGAGTGTTTCTCTGCACAAGGACCACTCAGAAAAAACAAGGGCGCAACACAATTTTCCACCAGAGTGAATAGAAAAAGATGGGAAGAGAAAAACGAGAGGGTGTTTGTAACCGGCTGCCAGCTCATTGCTGCATTCTCTGCATTGTGTCGGAGTTCTGAGAGTAAATATGACAAGGTTAGCGAGGGCTCGATGCCACCGCCACCGTCGGTTGAGAGGGAAATTAATTGAATTTCCAACAAGCATGCCGATGTCAGATATGGATGGGAAATTCAAAATCTTCAGCCGCTGTGTGGAAGAGGGCAAATACTTTGGAGAAAAACGCTGGACAAATATTCCAGCAGCTCGGCTAGCCGCCACGTTTATATAAAATTAATTAGACTTAAAATTAGGCAGCAAGGAGGAACATTAATGATTTAGTGTTGTTTAAAATTTCACATCCTAACCGGCAGTGAATGTTTTGGGTGGATGGTGCTGGTTTGTCTTAATGCATTAGTAAAATCAGACGGGAAACGCTTTCTTTCTGCTGGATGTCCAGTCTGATCGCCACAGGGCAACTTCTGCACGTGTCAGGACAGAAACGGCACAAAAAGACCCAGAGAGACGCTTGCAGAAGGCCGATCTCACAGCCTGTAGGTACCAAACGGCGCTTTTTAAAGAATCCACATGAAGATGATGAACTTATTGAAGCTCACCCCAAACTGCCCTCTGCTGAGTGAGTCTGTGCTGAAAATATGAAAAAACAGGTTCTCTGCACAGACTGAAGGATCTCAAACCGCCTGCTGAGATTATTACTATTTTTCTATTTTTAGACCGATTTTGTGGGCAGCAGGCCGAAGTCTTTCATACACAACGTAACTGGATGTGATCTATTGGAAAATAAAGAAAAAGAGTTAAAGAAAAGAAACGGGATAAAAAATACTGAAGCTTCGTTTGAAAAGAAAAGAATATTACACTGGTAATTTGAGTAAAATATGAGACATAATTATGGCCTGATGAAGTCATTAAAAACTTACGTGAAATTAACAATTTTCCCACTGATCCGCTAATTGCAGAGCTAGTTTTTCATTTAGCACTTTTGCTAACATTTAGCGCACTTAGCTTCCACCAAATAAAATGTTCCAGATAAATTCTACAGCAATAATTTACTTGGCTGTTTTATAAACCTTCAGTTTAATAGAGTTGAACATTGATAAACAAAATGGTGGGTATCAACATGGTTGAATTTGCTCTTTAGCATTAGCTTACACTAAATACCATGTTGGTATAGACCTTTAGCATTAGCTTACACTAAATACCGTGTTGATTCAACAATTCAGCATTTTTGTTAACCTTGAAAATGTTTAGCTCACTTAGCTTCTCCTGAATTAATTAATTTTTTGGAGGCTAGAAGTGTAATATTAGCTTCATCCATTCCAAAAGCAGTTTGGATGTGTTTGGGTTCATTTTCTACAGTGGTGGGAACACTTCCACGAATAGTCTAGCTAATGTTTCCTTGTATTTACCCAGAATGCCTTGCGCTGTAGTCCACTTCCTGCCTTTGGAGCAGCTTCTGATCCCCATGATATGCATCCAAACCGAACCAGAGCAAGGTTTGTAGGTGGAACAGAGTTCAATTAGCAATCCCCAAACGAACCGGACTTTATAGACAAATGGACTGGAGTTGAGTTAAAGCGGACCAAACATGGCTGGTATGAATGCAGCCTAAATGTCATCACTGTTGCAACAGGACTTATTATTGCCTCAAAACTTAATTTAGTGTTTTTTATTTGGTTGCTAATGGAGTCCACAGTTCTGTGATGGACAGGTGACCCGACCCACTTGGTTTGATGCAGCTGTTTGATAAGCGGTTCAGTTAAAGTCTGGTGATGGATTCCAGAGAAAAGCTCAAAGCTTTTCTGAGCTCTGGCTGACCTCAGATCTGTGCTCGGCTTTCCACTGACAAAAGAAGAAACTTCAGGGTCCAATCTTCTTAAAACATAAAGACATACGACTGCTATTTTTACCTCTTTACGTTTTAGTTAGGATTTAATTTAAAGGTATTTATTATGTTACCTTTACATTTTTGTGTTAAAAAATGTAAAGGTAACATTTTTGACCTAATTTGTCAAATACTGACAAATTAGGTCAGTATTTGCTGACCTAATTTGTTTTCTGACGTTAAAATGCTGATGGAATAAAATAATAATTTTGGCCTTCATCACAGTGATGTGGATCAGTAAATATCCCCCAGAACTGACGGGACTCGTCAGCGTTTGAATCATATCCCTCCGTGACGACTGTCACTCCTGACTGGAGCGCGCTGAAACATGGAGGCCGATCGGCCGTAAATCCTGGCTGCTGACGACGCGGCCTGAGTTACGGCGTCGCCAAGTCAAAGACGTCCAGGAAGAATTTAGTGTTGGTGCAGCGGCGACATCAGGACCGATGCTGCATGCAGAACAGGACCTGGTCACATGCTAACGCTAATGCTAACACTACTGTTATGATCAAAACAACTGTAGGGAATTATTATTATGAATAATAAAATAATTGTTTTATATTTGTTGTAATTTTATTTTGCTTTTAAGATCTTTTCACATTTTCTCTAAGTATTATTATCATTATTCAAAGTAGGAGTTATTTTATTTTATTATTGCATTTAATTTTATTTCTTCCTCTTCAAAATTGTATTTATATATTTTGTTATTTTAATAACATTTTGTTATGTAGAGTAAAATCGTATAAAATTATCAGCAGCTTAAGCAGAACATGAAGGTCTGATCAGTTGGTCTGCAGGTTGCCAGGTCAGCCAGGGGTCAGATTACATCCTGGATTATAAACCATCAGATTATAAACCATCGTAGCGATGCTGTGGGTTCAGTCAGTGGGTCTGATGTTCTGTCGCCGTGGCGCTCTCACACGCAGGGAGCCCACTGCGCTCTGGATGCCATCATTACTTATATCTCAGTCATTATTGTTGTGCGCCTGATTCATTTTGTCGTTTGCGTCAGCCGTCGGCTCACATGTTGCGGCTCGGCTTCTCGCCGTCGGCCTGCCGGCTGATAAATGACTTTGTGAAAAGCGATCCGGCCTCCTGCAGGGAAAAAGAAGAATAGAAATTGAATCCCGGCCTCTGCTGGCAGCCTCATCTGTCATCTTTTCAATATTGATGTCCATTATGTTTATGGATCGTTTGGCTGTCGTCTCGTCTCCGGCCCCGTTCGGCCACTGGGGGGCGGCGTTAATAGCGGCGTTTTGATCGATGGCCGTCGTGGTTTAATTGTCAGCGCCGTCCGGTCGTAATGGAGCTCGCCGCGCGGCGGACAGATTACATCTCGGATGAGTCAGAGTTCAGCGCGCCGGACCTGCGGGACGGATTCTGGGCCATTATCAGCGCCGCGGCTCGTGTTCATCACTTCCTGTATCGTCTTTCATGGATCACATGTCCTTTTACTGGAACACAGCGGCGGCTCCGGCTAGATTTATCACACCTGCCAGGAGGAATAACTCAGTTTGGTCCTGGAACTATATTTATACGCAGTAATTTATTAGCCACACATGACCAAAAGTAGTGCATTTAAACAACAGCGGAGCACCTTCAGGAAGGGCGCCGAGGTGTTCCTGAGACTGCGTCTCCCTCGTTCATCATCGGCCTCAGCAGCCCACCGTCCACCACTTCCTGTGTGTCGAATCAGAGCTTCTGGACGGGCTAACGTAGGGAAACAAGCAGAACAGTCCAACAAATGAGTGAAAGCTGCAGAACCACGTGGGGTTTGGGCGGCAGCGTCACTGCGCCTCGTCTCATCCCTCACCGCGCCGCTCTGCCGCTCCCCTGCGTGTTTGCAGCCAAGGTCGGAGTGGTCCTGCTCTGTTTTCCAGCCGTGTGTGGGCTTCATTCATCATCCGGGTGCTAGCGTGCCCTAAATCTCTCCACCGTGTGCGTGAGGGTGTGTTTGTGCGTTTGCTTTTGTATTAAACTCTGTTATTTCACAGATGTGCCCCACTGTACGATACGAGTTATTATGCTGGGAGAATAATGGCTTTAAAGGAGAGAAAAGTTACAGTCAAGTTTATTTGTCTCAGCAACAAAGTGCTTTGCATTGTAAAATCATCAAACAGTCACCAACTGTTAGTAATACCAACCAGATAAAACAAAAAAACGTTCAAATCTAAAATTTCTTTTTCAAGAAGAACTTGGCAACAATATCAATAAACAATCAAACATTTTGACAAATTATGTCATCAAATATGTCAATATTCCACTTGCTATAGATCAGACCAGCTGTAACCAGGTGGGATTTTAGCCTTAATTTAAATTAACTCTGTGTTTCAGCTGTTTTACAGTTTTCAGGAAGTTTGTTCCAGATATGCTTATACAGCAGCAGATCTTTAATGTGTTTTTTTGCTAATCCATTCAGTGATTTGTAAACTAACAGAAGTATTTTAAAGTCAATTCTCTGAATTAGAGGGAACCTATTGAACTAAATTTACATTTTGCATATTTTTAATTCTTCCATTTGTGTTTCTGATGCTTCTAAAAACGGCAAAAGTGATTAAATAAACCACCCCGACATTTTGTGGTAAAAAATTAATATTTTCCAAAATCCTCCTGATTATGTTACGTTCCACTGTTACCTAGCAACCACAGCAGAACTCCAGCACGTTTGGTTTTACTGCTGTTTGTGATGTAAAAAGTGTTTTGTTCATAATAATAATAATAATAATAATAAGAAGAAGAATTGTAATGATCTTTACTGTTTTTCACGTTATTGAATTTGTTGTTGACTTACCATCCAGAAACCACTTGCTGCATTCCTGTTGGTTGTGCAGGAGGCTCTAATAATGCTTTTCAAAGAGGTAGGGTTGTATAATTGCACATCTTTTTGCAGCCATTTTGGCATGTGAGTGTAAACATTGAGTTGAGGGCATGGCCAGCAGCAGCTTATTTGGATTTAAAGTGACAGGATGCCCTAAAACAGCTAAAATTTCATGATTTTGTGTAAAAGATGTAGTGAACATGTTTTGTATGGACCGTAAATTTATCCTAAGCTCTTCAGAGAAGC
The DNA here is from genome assembly GCA_903066815.1 of Brachyrhaphis roseni. Taxonomy (NCBI): domain Eukaryota; kingdom Metazoa; phylum Chordata; class Actinopteri; order Cyprinodontiformes; family Poeciliidae; genus Brachyrhaphis; species Brachyrhaphis roseni. The sequence continues at coordinate 5,425 of CAEFZY010009055.1, read as the reverse complement.
ATAATAGGCCACTGTTAGCAAATAAGAGGCAGACTCAGCCGTGTGTGGTCAGCCGGAGGCGGTTTTTGGCAGCTGGTGCAGCCTTGGGTCGGTTTCAGTGGATCTATATCAGCTTGGCACATCTGGACACCACAATCCGTCCCCCATTCTCCTCCGCCGTCAGGTTGCCTAGGGACGGAGAAATCTGGAACGGATTGAGACGGAGCTGCTTGTTTTTAAGTCATTACAGCCACGCCAGCGCTCCCACCACAATCTGTTCTGCTGGGATGGCTTTTTAGGGCTGCACAGCCTCCGCCCCCCCTCCCTATATATTGGCAGGTAAACACTCGCCAAGATGTCATGGGAGTTTTTTCAGCATCCATAAAACAGTGACAGGTGAATCATCCCTGCAGCAGCGGCAGCAGCATCTCCCATCTCAGCCGTGAAACCCGGTTGTTCATTCGGAGAAGTCATTACGGCAGCCTCTCTCCCCCCCTCCGGTCCTGACAGCTTCTGATGAACACCTTCTTCAGGAAAATTGTTGTTTGGGTTTGCTTTAAGGTTCTGGAATCTGAAGAAAATCTTCAGCATCTTTTTAATTTTCCTCATTTTCAACTCATGCATCACAGAACGGATCCCTGAGTGGGTGTAACCGCTGCAGCTTTTTATACAAATATTGAGATACGAGCAACAATAATAAAGCCACCGGCAAAACAAAGCAATAGTATTAGCGTAGTATTTGGTGGAAGCTAATGCTAATGCACTAAAACAGCAAAGTATTTAGTGAAATCTAATGCACTTCAACCATTCTTCAAACATACGTTTTATAATTGTGGTAGTTTTGTCTGTTTTGTTTTTACTGTTTGTATTTACTGACAAAATGTGTGTAGTTTGGTCATTTTAACCTTTCTCTGTTTTTAGCTGGATACTCATGTTCTAGATAAAAACAATAAGCAATTTGTTTACTCATTAACAAAGATAAAAAAAATATCATTTTGGCTAATTCTGCTGCATTTACAGTCATGCTAATATTTCTAGTTCCTACCAAATAGATTAATTAAAAAGAAACGTCATATTTCAAACCCACTATGTGTAAACAACATCTGTTGTTGTTTATACATACATATGCTACAACATATTATGTCTCCCTTAACAGGGTTGATTCTTTAGAACAGACCTTTCTCTCATAGTTTCAGTTGAGTTTTACTAATTGTTGCTGATTTGACCTAATTTGATCACAGTAGAGCTTCGGTCAGAAAACTTCAGTAGGTTTTACCGCATCACTTCAAAATAAGAGCATGAATATTAACGGCTAGCTACTGGAAAAAATTATTAACAATCAATAAAAAAAAATACAAAACAAATGTCGAACAAAAGTTCGCAAAACAGCCAAGTAAGTAAATTTTTGACTGAGTGTCCTAAACATTTCAAAGCTAGCTAAAGCGCTAAACAAAAATTAGCTCCACTATTAGTGGATGCTAACTGCTAAATCGCTAATTTCAGCCATGTGTCGCTAGCTGTGTTTCCAATCACCATAAAATTGTGTAATTTGGAATTACTAAAGTAAATTTGCTAAATGGAAACACCTAAGTTTAGATAAGAAGTTTTTGAATTAGGTAAAATTTGTTTTTCAAATCAGCAATGGAAAAAAAATGTCACATTATTTTCAGATTTTCTTCAGTTAAATATAGGAGTCTATAAGTTTCTCTTTAAAACCAAAGCCATTCAAATTGGATCTGTATTAATTTAATTTTGACATAATTTACATATTCTATAATCCTTTAAATATTGCATTATATGTTCTCTACTGTCGGTTTTCTTTTGCTCCTGTTTGTTTCTTGTTTTAAATAAACTATTGGGGGAAAGTTGCAGTTCCTCAGTGATTACTGCTTCCTGTAGGATCCTCCAGACATTCAGCTCCATTTTCTAACATCTATCTGTCCAAACTCAATCTGCTCCTGCTTCTGTTTACTTTCATTTTATGGAGTTTTTATGCAGCAGAAATTAAAAAACAGTTTTTTACTCCTTGATTTCCTCCATTCAGGTTCTGAACCTGCATTTGGTGTCGAGACCTCTGAGCGATCTGGCTGAATAAAGCTTACAGTGGATGATTCAAACAGAGTAAAAATACTGCTTATCCTCAGGCTCTATGACTGCGATCTGCATACATTTATAGCTGGAGCCAAAATGGGAAAGGACTGGAGGAAATGTATTAGTCAAGGTCAATGAGAGACTTTGCAGTCGCAGAAAAACACAGAGAAAGTTGCTTTTAGATTCTATAAACGTGTTTCCAAGAAACTTCACTGTTATGCTGTTTATCTCTGTTACATAACAGGCTTAGCGCTTCATAAAGTCCGCTTTATTTTCTAAATTTTATTTATTTCCACATTTTTTGTTTTTATTTTTCTGAATTACATTTTTTTTTCTCCATTTTACCCATTTCTATTAATCCAAAAGTATGTAATTAAGATGTGAATGAAAACAATGTAATAAATCAATAGCTAGGTCAATTTTTACTGTTATTCTGCTTCATAAATATGAAATACTGCTAGTTTTATAAGGTATTAAAAACTGTTTCCCTCTCAGTTTTTTTAAATAACTCAAACATTATTTGCAAAACTACAAATCTAGTTGTTTTTTTTTTTTTATAAAATCTCCCTTTAAAGCTGCTTTAGATTTGAACTGAGTAGAGTTGAACATTTATTTTATTTTATATTTTTTTTGTTTCCCCACCAGGGGGCTTTTTGTGGCTCTAGTGTCCCTTATATGAAAGTAGGCTGACAGGAAGGGGGTAATGAGGGGGGAAGACATGCGGCAAATATCGTCGGGTCCGGGAATCGACCCCGCGACGGCCGCGTTGACGACTCAAGGCCTCCAAATGTGGGTCGCGCTTACCGCTACGCCACCACAGCGTGCCCGAGTTGAACATTTAATGGATAATAATAATCCAGTTACTTGCATGATAAGTTAAAATGAGGTTGATCATTTCCAGTCGCATACTTTTGCGTTTTTGTCGTGTAAAGAGATAACTCCTGCCTTTTTTAATTTAATTAGAAAACAAAAAATGCTGCAAACATTTCCCACATTGGCAAGTTTACCCTTTTTTTTTCTTTTCAGAAAAATCCTAACTTTTAATTTTTTCCAGTCTGACCCTAATGATTAATTATTTTGAAGGACGAGGTTGTTTACAGACTTCATAATTCATTTTATTTGTGTATGTATTTTGGATATTTAAAATGTTTTCCAGTTCCAGTTCAGGGTTTCTCCCAGAAAACCTGCTAAGCCCGGTGGTCGGGGCGTCGAGGCGGCCCACCGTGTTTTTGTATTAAAAGATGTTAAGTAGACAGGAAATGTAAAAATATTACTGGGTAATTATATGTTATGGGAAATTATTAACTAATAATCTTATTTTCCTAAAAACATAAACAAGAAAGGCTCAGCCTGGCGGTGGGGCTAGTAAAGCATGGCGGGCTGCCAGGCCTATAACACACTGGAGGAAACCCTGCAGTTTTAAATGTTTGTTAGAAATTAAGACAATAGTTCCCACTAGTCTGAACTACATTAGCTAAGCTACTTTTGTTAGCTTGGCAAAAGTAGCTTAGCCAAGCTAAGCTACTTTTGCTTAGCTTGGCTAAGTTAATCAACTAATCTGTTGATCAGTTGATCACTGATCATTTCTGTTGATCACTGGTCAACAGAAATGATCACTGATGTTTATCTTAGTACTAGGGTTAGTTGGGTGGAGTACTCAGAAATTGTGACTGAGTAATAGTTGTAATGTTCTCATATTGTTTATATATTAGAGCTCTAGCTAGTTCTAAGCTTGCGGCTTGTTTATTGTTGTCATAGCAACCACCTACCAAGATGGCTGTCAGTTACAAAGTTCACTGAAGTGACATCACAAAAAAACTTTGTATTTGTTGATCTTTGAGTGTTGGTACTTGCACTATTATACAATTTTTAGGATTTTAGTCAACGATGGTCTCAAAACGACAATATTATCGTTTATCGCTATAATTTCTGGGACATTTAGTCGCCCAGTAAAATTTGTGTCCGCCCAGGCCAAGCGTCTAACTCAGGGCTGGGCAACTCCAGGCCTGGAGGGTCTCCTGCAACTTTTAGATGTACCTCCACTTCAACACACCTGAGTCAAATAATGAGGTCATTAGCAGGATTCTAGAGAACTTGACTGCACTTGGGAAGAGATTCAGCTGTTGGATTCAAGTGTGTTGGACCAGGGAGACACCTAAGAGTTGCAGGACACCGGCCCTCGAGGACCAGGAGTGCCCACCCCTGGTCTAACTCCAGTTAGGAGGATTAAAGATGTTCTACCTCAGTTTCTTAGTGCATATCTACCACATCTCATCTGCCCTCTTCCTCACACTTCCTCTCTAATCTCTTCTCGTCTCGTTAGTCAATCCGAAGCGTCCGTTACCCACATCGGAGAAGCGCTTTAAAACAAAATGATAGAAAACAAGGAGACGGCTCGGGTCCGGCCGTCGGATCGATGCGGGGTGATGTAGCAGCCGGCAGGGGGGCGGATAATTTCCATCATTACCCGCGTCTCCTGATCCCGGGATTAGCAGACACAGAAACAGGAGAGAGCGTCAGGAGGGGAGGAGAAGCAAACACTGCTGTCCCCAGCCTGCAGAGCTGAGAGAGTGTGTGTGTGTGTGTGTGCATGTGGGTGTGTGTGTGTGTGTGTGTGTGTGTACAGTATCGAATGGAGAGAGCAGAAAGAAGAGAAAATTGAGACTTTGTTGGTTTTTGCTTTTCATATGTAGAGTCTTTTCAATCTTATCCAAGTAATTTTGGTTTAGTTTCCACTGCAGTCATGTTGGTTCACCTAAAATATAACAAAACTAACTTAAAATATGTCAAAATGTCTCTTTATAAGTAAATTTATCTGTCAGAGGAAGTAGAACTTTTTCATCAACATTAAAGAATTATTGACTTAAAACTAATTTCTATATATTTCTGAAAAGTTACTTATAAGAGGTTTTGTCTTATTTCAAGTGAACTAACATGTTTGCACTAGAAACTAGACCAAAATTACTTGGTAAGATTTTGTGTTTTTATAGTCACATAAGAACTTTCCCAACCTATTTGATTATACAGTGTAGCAAAAATTTATACTCATTTCTCATTTTCAACCGTATTTATTTAATATTATCACTCTTAGTTATTTTTCCATTTTATTTCCACTTAAGTCGTAGTACAACGGCCGCCAGGGGGCGCTCGAGCTGAAAAGGCAAGAGTGAGACAGGGGGAATATATGTGTAGAGGAAGACGCTAGTTTAATGTAACGTAACACGTCTCAGTGCTCAGGAGGAAGATGAAGAAGCTCTCACTGACTTTTACCGGTATGTTTTTTTAACCAGCCCTGTTAGTGCTGTGCTACCGTGTTGCTGCTGTGTTACTGCCGCGTCACAGGCACTGTTTGGAA
>CAEFZY010009052.1:0-19357 GCA_903066815.1 Brachyrhaphis roseni | reverse complement strand
GCCTCTCTGGCAGCAATGCGCGCTCCCGACACAGGGGGAACAGATTTTCACAGGGGAACCGAATTTCGCACAAGACCTCTTTGATGCATGTCTGTCCGCTGCAGTGTCTGCATGCGCTGCAGCTTCCATCACTATGGCAAGTCATTGTAACATTTATCAGAGACCCTCACAACAAGCCGCCGTCTGGAATCATAACATCAGTTCAGTTCTGAAATAATCCAGCAGTGAACCATAAATCAAGCAATGAAAAATTCGTTTTTTTAGCTGCACTTATTAAGCCTAATGGAACTTTAATTAATTTATGTTGTCATCAGAATCTGTTTATCCAGAATGTTAATATCATTTCAAGTAAGAAGAAACCTGCTGGTCGGGTTTAAATCTAAATCTGCAAGAGGTACGAATCATTTTGGGCTCAGCCTGCTTTCCAGGTTTTACCAGAGGAGCTCAAACTCAGTTAAAAGTTTTTTTGTTTTTTTTATAGTTATTTTAGGCGGCAGCCTCACATTATGGAAGAATTCATGGGTTAAGATGGCCTAGTCAAAGTCCAGACTGAGACTTTCATTTGTCCTCCGTCCAACCTGCAGAGAACGGTGGCTTACAAATGCATGCCACACTTTTCAGAATGTCTATGGTTTAAAAGAAGAAAAAGAACCGAATGAACAGTGTTGGAACAGGACAAAACGTGAACTAATTCTAGGGGTGTGAAAACTTTTGGGTCGCCTGTTGTTTAATTAAACTCACACTGAGTTGTTTTTCTATATCAACCATCCAGGCGTCCAAAAAACGGAACTTTAGTGATCGATGACGTATTGGTTCCAGGGTGTCAGACTAAATGCGGTGACGGCTTGCCATACCGTCGGTGGCCGTCATGGAGGCGCAGCAGCGGCTGTAGCTGGGCAACAAGCGCAGGATCCCTCCGCTGCATCGCCTCGTGTCATCAAAACAGGTAAGAAAACAGTTCACTTCTGCACCTGCTGCCGAACCGAACCGGACCGGTCCGGACCGATTCTGCAGGGATCCGGGGATCAGGCGCGGCGCGGCGGCCCGTCAGCACCGCGGACAGCTCCGGATATACGGGCCTGAATAACAGAGACTCTGCTCTGTCCTCAGGTCCACGACCGAACCGAACCTAACCGAACCAGCAGGAGCCGCCAAGATGAAGCACTTCCTCCGGTAAGAATCAAGATGGAGGCTTGAAAAGCAGACGGAACCGAATGTTTTTGTTTTTTTTTACCTGCGCGGCTGACGGGCGAACCGAGCCAACAAAACATCTGATTAATTCATGAACGGAGTTTATCTGCAGGCACAAAACGAGCCGCTCTGCTGAAAGCCCAGCGCGTTGGACAGATTTTTATTTCAGTCCTGGAAAAATTAACGCTTTTTTAAATCTGTTGGTTATTTATTAATCTGGTAAAATCCAGATTATCGAGACTCCATTTCAGGGTCGTGGCTGTTCAGCCTCTGGATCATCAACATCTGAATCAGATTAATGATGAGCCGCTTGCAAAACTGTCTGAACTGAAAATAATAAAATCCAGCTGATTTCAGAGGACATGTTTACATTGCTGGAGATTTAAAAGGCATTAAACAGATAAAATGAGAGGACTTTTAGTTTTTAACCAGAAGCTTAAATTAATTTCAAAATTTGTTTCTGGTCACAGTTTTTTTATTGTAAGGTAGAAAAAGGTTATCATTCTAAAATAAACCTTTCAAATGCTGGAATTTTACATTTTTAGCCATGATGTATTATTTCAATAATAATAATAATAATTTAACCTTCAGTATTTATTTTCTATAATCTAATCTCTTGCTGCTCTAGTCTGACTTTCTGCAGCAGCTGCTGAGCCTTTTTGCTGCAGCGCTAAAGCTAACTAGCTTGGCATAAACAGAAGAGACTTCAGCTCTTATTTTAGTTTCTGTTCTTCATTCATAACATAAAATAATCAATAACTTTGAAAGTGATAACTCCTGAAAGGAGTAAAACTCTTCTAGCTTACTGTTAAAGCTAGCTGCGCTGCACCGCTAGTGCTAACATAAACAAAAGCAAGTGAGGATTAAACTTCTGCTGTTATTTATTTTTTATTTCTACCATCATTCTATTACAATTAAAACTATATTAAATATCCCAGAACATTTAAATCTGTTACCTGGAAATTAGAAACCGATACCTTTCTAACTTCCTGTTGCAGCTAGCTGTGCTAATCATTTGTTAAAATAGTAAAAGATTCATTAATAACTTTATTTACTTCTGGTTTTGTCCTACTGCAATGCTAACATTATTAATCAGTCTTATTATATTATATTATATTAATGGTGTTGCTGTTGTTTATTTCTCTGTCTTTAACTTCTTATCAGTCTGTTCTTCTGTTCGTACTGTAAAAACAAACATCGTGTTTTTGTGCAGGTGCCGCTGAAACAGCGGAGTGTTTATTTTTTTTCTTCTTTTAGCTAAATCTGAACTCTTGTTGTAAGAATTGAAACCATTTCAGGCGCTGTTCAGGTTTGCTGCTCGTTTCGATGCCGTTTATCTACTCAGAGTTTAGAATGAAGCACCAGGATGTGGAACTGGTTGGAGTCAGAGTCCCGTTTTCCTTCTTGTTCGCCGTTCGTTTTTCCCTGGAGGTGAAAAGGAAGCGACTGAGTCTGTCCGGACGTGAAGACGGTCTTCTCTGTTTTTAACATGCAGATGTGATTCTTCTCAGGCTGCTGGAGGTTTTGCTCCCTGCAGGCCGGCTCAGGCCGAGCGCTCTGCTGTCAGAAATAACCAGAGGTCTGCTGCTGCATGGCGGCCCGGCCACTTCTCTGCTTTCCTGTCAGATTCTCTCTGTTTGCCGACTCCGATATCATTACAAACAGAAATAAGTTCATGTCAGTTTGTCTTCATCCTGTTCTTAAAAACAGATCCAGTTCACATCCAGTGATTCGGAATCCAAACCAGTTATAGTTTTAATCAATAAATCAATTAATCACATGATAGATTAAAATTAACATTTGCATGATTTTATCATGTTTCTCTTTCAAAAACTGGATGATAAAAGTTTCCAGTCTGGTGTTTTGATCTCAAGTAGAACTTTTTTTTGAAGACGTTAAATCCACTTTATTTATTGTTTTGTTTATTTATTTTGAATATTTGAAATGTCTTCCAGTTCTAATGTTTATTAGAATTTAAACTTGATTGATATTTGAGAATGAGTATTTGTCTTATTGTGTCTTATTACCATTTTATTACTGGAAAATGATCTCAAAACAACAATTTTATCGTTTGTCGCAAAAACTCCTGGGACAATTTATCGCCCAGCTACATTTGTTATGGAGACAGAGATAGTTATAGCTAAGATTCAGATGTGAGCAGAACTTTTAAACTTGCTTTTCATTCAGACGTTTTAGCAACAATTGGAGAAAAATAAGTTTATTCATTTTTGTTGTAGTTAGACTCTCTTTAGGTAAAGATAGAGGAACAGTGTGAAAGCTTTCTGTAAATTCTTCATTTCAAAAGTCTAGTTTTCTATATTTTTTATCATTTCTACATTTTTTATGCTCATTTTAGTAAAAACATTCATATTTATCATATTTTTTCCAGACAGGAAGCACTAAAGTAAAGGACTTTTTAACGTATTTGGTCAAACTTGGATCAGTAAAAATCTAGAATCTGGATCGTCCACAGAAAAATGTTACAATCCACAAAGTTTAAAAATGAAGGATTTCCGGAGTTTGTAGAAAATCTGAACTCAACCAAGTTCAGAAATTTTCGGTCAGAAGTAAAAACATCTTCAGACTGAAAAAAAAATAAACAAACCGTTGAATATTCATCTATTTGTAACAAAAAAATCTTAATGTTCATTATTTTACTGGCAAATGAATTCAAATTTTCACCTTTTAAACATGAAATAATGATATAATCTGTAAATTCAGACTTCATGTCCCCCTCTGCATGTGTTTTGTGTATTTATTTCGTTCCTCCTCTGCAGAGTGGTGACCCAGTTCTTCGCCTTCCTCTACTGTAAATGTCTGTGGCGAGGCCTGAAGTTCGTCACCAGGAAGTTTACGGGCCGCTGTGAGCTGCAGAGGATCTGCTACGGCAACAAGCCGGGAGCGCGCAGGACTCTGAAGATAGGTGGGCCTCCGCCGTGGCAGCACGCTGCTGCCCCTGCGCTCCGTCGTACCTGCAGGCTGCGCGGCGCTTTAACGTCACAGAGTTTAAAACTTGCTGCTTTAATGTCACGTAAAAGCAGGAAACAAACGTCTGCAGTGACAGATTCCCTCACGTTTAGAACCTGTTCTGACTTCATTACTGTAGGTTCAGAAATGAATCCATTAATAACCTGGAACAGCAGCTACAGAGGTCAGAGGTCAGGAAGTATTCGCCACATTTCTATGTTTTCAGTTCAAACTTTAAAGTAACAGTATCGTGTAAAATTAACTTTTTCAATCTTTCCATCATATTGTAATGTTATTCTCCCGTCAAGAACAAACCTGCAGTGTTGCTTTGATTCTTTCATGTTTGAGAAATCCTTTCATCTCCATGGCAACCACTCAGCTGTTTAAACACCCGGGTGAACCTAGCCCCGCCCTCAAGGTGCAGCTCCTCCCCCACTCAGCTCCTCTGGACTAGCCAGCAGCAATTAGCAAACGTCTGCAGTTTGCTATAGTCTACCTTTCAGCTGCTGCTCAGAGCAGCGCTGGTAAAAACGTTAAAGGTTTAATAAAGGAGCCATGTTGGGACGACTTCCTGGAGGTGGAGCTTCAGGAAGAGCAGGAGTTTCTTAAAGAGACAGAGACCCAATTTCAAGGAGTTAAATCTGGAAGTGAAATACGTTTTAAGTCATATTAGATATATGTAACATTTTTATAACCACTGAAGGTAACATAGTTACTGTATTTGCTATAAAATGGCAAATCCAGTAACTATGTAACTAATACATAAAACATAAAACTGACAGGAGTAAAAACAAGAAGATGATTTTATTTTAAAAAGTAAAAAAGCCCCCACCAACCCTGAATATTGAGTAAAACCTGAATCTCTGTTTTCGACTCTACTGTTTGGAAAATTCAGTTTAAAATCCTGATCCCTGTCTGACCTGCAGCGCGGCATTAATATCATAATAATTAGAGTTATTTGGTTTTCTCAGCATTTTCACTAACGCTGTTCAACGTTCTCCTTTCAGAGTCGTCCCTGCGTTACTCCAAGTATGAGGTACCAGTCTGCAGTCCCACCATGTCGGATAAATAAGCCCACCTGTTCTCCACCTGTTCTCCACCTGTTCTCCACCTGTTCTCCACCTATTCTCCACCTGTTCTCCACCTGTTCTCCTTCACGCTCTCCCTCTTCTCTTCCTGTGCAGCTGCTGCGGTCGGCCCTCAGCGTCCATCCCGACCAGGTGGAGAAGACCATCGACGACATCATGACCCTGAAGAAGATCAACCCGGACACCAACCCGCAGTACGACTCTGTTTTATCCTGAGCGTAGTGGTAACTGAGGTCAGAGGTCACCCCGCCTGTCTCTGTGCCTCCAGGCTGGGCGTCTCGCTGCAGGCCAGCCTACTGCAGATCCTGGGCTACCGGAGTCTGATGGCCGAGGTGGAGAAGCTCCGCAGGGAGCCGTACGACTCCGAAAACGCCGAGCATGAGAGCATGCTGATGAAGGTACGGCAGTCTGCTGGGGAAACCCAGAATGAGGAGAGGAAATATTCAATTGGCTTATTAATTACACACCAGTATCGCTGCACCTTTAAAGTGTTTGGGAAAGCCCAGATGATGATGTCATGGCTTCTGGTTCTGTGTCGTAGCTGTGGAAGGAGCTGCGTCCCGACACGCCCCTCACCGGACGCATCTCCAAGCAGTGGTGTGAAATCGGTTTCCAAGGCAACGATCCCAAGACTGACTTCAGAGGGATGGGCCTGCTGGGCCTGCAGAACCTGCTGTAAGCTCAGAACCGAGAAACCAACAAACTGTCACAATACGGGGCGCCGGGGGTCAAACTAACAACAATTATTCAAATTAATTAGAGGCAAAAACTGGAGTTTATTTACTAAAGTCATGTTTGTGTTATTCATCCATTCATAAATGTCACTGTTAGCTACATAAATATTTAGATTACAAGCTAAATTAGCTAGCTCAGAGCTAAATGTTGAGGTAGAAAGCTCAATATTTAGCATGCTAAAGCTTTTTAGCTCGATATTAAGCTTCAAACTAGATGTCTACGTAGTTTTAAACCTTGTGAACTAAATTGTAGCTTGCTAACTAAATATTTACTCTCAAACTAAATATTTATCTCTGAGTTAAAATTTTAGTTGGAGCTTGCTAATTAAATAATTAGCTTCCAGCTAAATATTAAGGTTGGAGCTAAATATTTAGCTGGTAGACTAAACAATTAGCTAACTAATTAAATATTCAGTTTCTGTGACATTTATAAATGAATGAAAACAGTGAGACAGTTTTTCTCTTATAACAGGAAAAATTAACTGAAATTATTGCTGTTAATTTTTCCTGTGTTTTTTTTTTTTTTTTTACAAACGGCTCCTGTTAGTTTGTAGCTGTTGATCTGAAAACACGCTAACTCGTTGTCGGTTTGCAGTGTTTGCCTTGCTGACCGTCTGTCCGCCTGCTCTGGATCTCTGCAGGTATTTTGCAGAACATGACAGAGCGGCGGCGCTGCAGATGCTCCAGGACTCGCTGCAGCCAAAGCACAAGTACGTTGGCGTGACGTTTCCTGACCTGAGATCAGTCTGTGTTGCTGGCTAGTTCAAGTCAGACCCGCCGCCGCTAGCCTCCATCTCTCTGCTCCATGCCATCGCTGCCTCACTGTTCTCTGACTGCTGCTGCTTCTCACTGACTCGTCTCATTTCTCAAATGAAGATTCTTCTGTTTGTTTTGCTCTCCACCTTCATTTCTGCGCACTCCTTTACTTTCTGTCCATCTAGGAGTTCTCACAGAAAGCCCAGGTACTGACCTCCACTTTCATTCACTTGCATTGACCTTTCATTGATTTGTCCTTTAGGGTCATGTTTCATAAAGATAAACTGTATTTAAACAGTTTCCCTGTTAATTAAAGTTTAAAAAATAAAGCTGTAAAATACAGACTTGTTTTGTTTCTGCATTTTGTCACATTTAAATGTTTCAGAGCATCAAATAAATGTTGACTTCAGACAAAGAATAATAATAATCTGGCCTGATTGCTACGATCTTTATTAGCTAACAGGTTAAAGTTTATGGTGTTTGTGTTTTTCTTTGACCTTCTGAAGCCACAAAAAATTTCAGCAGATAGAAAATAACATTAAAACAACAAAGCCAGTGTAGAAACAAGAGGTCTCACTCTGACATAAACTCTTAGTTTGTGTCTCTGCTTAAAACCAAATGTTTGTTCTTCACTCACTGCATGCAGAACAAACTAAGAGTGCAAATTACAATGTAGTAAAAAAATACTCCTGAAAGTAATTAGTTTTTCCTGAGTAAATGTAGCTGGTAACTACTTGCCTCAGGTTTATATTTGTTTGATATTGAAATCATTTGATGTGACAAAAAAACAAAAAAACTGAATCACTTTTCCAGTGTCTGTTTGGTTTTTCAGTTGAAAATAAATTCTGGGTCTGCTGATGCAGCCGCAGCTCAAAATAAGACTTTTATTTGATCAGAACCTCTGAGACTTTATTACATTATTTATATTTATGAGTTCATGTTGCATCGTTAAAACAATCCCAGCTCAGAGTTACTACACGTCTGTGAACCAGCTCATGTAAAGCAGCTTACAGTGTGTGTGTGTGTGTGTGTGCTGCTTCCCACCGTGACTCACGGCGTGTCGTCCACAGTGAGCTGAACCAGCCTGACTGGGAGCAGAAGGTCCCTGACAAAGCCATTGGGTGAGTCTCTGTGAGTCAGTGGAGCGGATATGAGCGGTTAGTGTCTTACCCGCAGGTTCGGCTCAACTGGTTCAGGCTTTTCAAATCTTTTAACTGATTAATCAATCAGTTAAAACATGTGTAGCACATTACAGCAACAAAGTGGTTTACATCGAAAAAACACAAAAATAAAAAGTCACAAAAACATCATACAGTCATAGATTTGAGAACAAAATTTGGATTTAATTAATGATCCGTTAATTATGGTTCAAAAGCAGCTGTAAACAGGTGAGTTTTAACCTTCAGTTAAATGAACTCAGTGTTTCAGCATCTCTGCAGTTTTCTGGAAGTTTGTCCTTCACATTACTTTGGTCTGTCACAAAAAATAAAAACAGTAAATTACATTGTTTTTGGTTATAATGTGATAAAATATGAAAAGTTTATTGGCTGCAGAGGTGGCAGAGTTCCCAAATTTTATACTAAGAGTAAAAAGTAGCCAAGAAATGACTCGAATCGGAGTTAAAAAGTATTTGGTAAAAACTCTGCTCAAGTACTGTTTACTGATCAAATGATCAATCATTTAGTATTAAAAAAATTACATGATCAGATGGACCAAAATATTAAATTAAGTGAAAATTTTGGTGGACAAAAATGACAATAATCCATATAAGGAACAAAAATAAAATCAGGCTAAAGAAAATGATTCTTTCAGTAAAAACACTTTAATAAAAACTGCAGGTGTGTGTCTGGTTTGTTTTTGGTTTAAACATGTTTGTTTTTCATTCAGTGGCTAGAAAATTCAGACATTTAAGGGTAGTAAGAGTAGAAATACTTCATAATAACATTACTCAAGTAAAAAGTACATGGTAGAAAAAATACTCCTGAAAGTAATTCATTTCAAAAAAGTTACTAAAGTAAATGTAACTAGTACCCAGCTCTGACACGGTGTGAATGCTTCTTAAAGGGACGGTGGGTTCAGGGAACCTGAAGGTTTGGGGAACAAAGGGCTCAGCTGGACCGGAGTTCTGCTGCAGACTCTGTTCAAACAGAATGTTCTGCTTAAAGTTTACTGGTCCAAACCTCAGGTTCTGATCCAGTGATCGTGGCTCACCGTCTGTCGCTTCCGTCCAGATATTCGTTCGCCATCGTGGGCATCAACATCACGGACCTGGCCTACTCGCTGCTGGTGAGCGGCGCCCTGAAGACCCACCTGTACAACGTGGCGCCGGAGATGGCCGGCCTGCAGCACTTCCAGCAGATCTTCTGTGAGCGCACACACCAACAACTCAACATTTAATTAAAGAGAACAATAACATTTTAACAACGAGAACTAAAACATTGAAGACCAAAACTGAAAAATGTAACAAAAAAGTAGTCATCCTGTTAAAAAAAGCACATTTTGGCTCATAATTGCGGTGATATTGTTAATTATCTATTCAGTAATAAATATAACTTCCTACAGTAGAGAGAAACATTAGAGCATTAGACACTCAGTTCATTAAAAACTGGAAACTAATAAGGAGTGCTTTTTGTAAAGTTACACAATGAAAAATTTACAGAAATAATTTGGGTTATTTAGTCTTTCAGAAGAGAAAAACATGGAGGATCAATTCCCAAAGTCAAATGTTCACCAAGTTGTTAAGATGGCTTGATTAATGTTTAGTTTGACATAAATATCTAGCTTGCTAATCAAATCAAACTAAATATTTAGTTTACTAACTAAATATTTAATGAGCTAAATATTTAATTAGAAATATTTAGCTAATTAAAGCTAACTAAATATGTAGTTTTCTTTCCAATTAAATATTCAGCTTGAAACAAAATATTTACTTAGCGTGTTAAATTTTAGCCTCAAATGAGACGCCTAGCTTGTTAGCTATATATTATAAGTATGGAGCTAAATGTGTAGTTAGGAAACATATTTAGTTCTAAACCAAGTAATTAGTTCTGTGCTAATATTTAGTCTGAAGCTAAATAAATAGCCTCAAAATAAACATTTATGTTGCTTATTAAATATTTACATTGATCTTTGGAAATGAATGATGGTGAAAATATGATGTAGAGAAAATAACCCAATTCTTTCCATCCATCCATCCATCCATCCATCCATCCATCCATCCATCCATCCATCCATCCATCCATCATTGGATCTATAGGTTACCTGATGCAGGAGTTCCAGCGGTTCTGGATCGAGGAGGATCCCAGTGACATCATGGAGTTCAACCGGGTCCGCTCCAAGTTCCACCGGCGGATCCTGCGGCAGCTGAAGAACCCGGACATGGCTCTGTGCCCCCACTTTTCCGCCTCCGACCTCCACCTGGTCAACCTGTGACCCCCTGAACCCCAGGCGACCTCCAGCGGGTCGGCGAAGCGTCACGCTGACGGTTCCCCGACCCGCTGGAGGCGTTTCCCAGCTAGCGTCATGGCGTCACTGCCAGCAGCTCACCGTCCCCGGCGCTCCGCCTGCTCTTGGTCGCCCTCAGGCCTCCACATCGTCTGCATGTCAGGCTCGTCTGTCCACATAAAAACTCACAGCAACACCAGAATCTGGGCCAGCAGGGGGCGATAATTGACAGAAGTAAAAATATCACACAGGAAGTTGATCCTGAGAGTTCGGTGGAGCCCCGCCTACGTTTCTGTGAGACGTAACTTCTAATAATTCATGGATTGTTTCGTGCAATAAAATCCTCGTAAATTATCATAAACAAAATGCAAATCAGTATTTATTTTCCTGGCTGCTGATTGGCTGAACCCCTCAGAGCGGAGAAATAAGGAAGACTGTAAATGTTAGCTTCTGCTGTAGCGCTAACTTGGTTTTTACTGTGTGAATTAATCCATATTCAGGTATGTTTGATGTGCAAACCATTAGATTAGGCAATTCTAAATGTTTAGAGCAGAGCTCTGATATTTTCTCACGTCCTCTAACTGCGGGGCTCCACTGCAACTCATCATTCTCCCAAACAATGAAGCTCCTCTTTTATTTGAATTACTTTAATTAGTGGCAGAGAGATGCAAGTGTCGCAGTGCAAACTCCAAAACACACAAAAAAACAAATGTGACGGAGAAACGCTGCCAACCCCCCCCAAAAAACAAAACAAAACACAAAAATGAATGAAGTCCTCCAGACCACTAGGGGGAGTCTGGAGTCTGTAATGTCACCTACCTAATTCTACATAGCACACCTTTTCATTCTTCCTCTGTCTTTCACCTCTTTCTTTGTGTGTTTCGCTGTTTGCTGCGCATTTTCACCTTATCTTTGGCCAAAAACCACAAGCCATTTCTCCCGCTGGCCTAGCGTGTTTGTTGTGGTTGTATTTACCCAGAATTCCCTGCGCTGTAGTCCGCTTCCTGCTTTTGGAGCGGTCTCTGGTCCGTTTAGTGTTCTCATAAGTATTCAAACTGAATCAGAGTTCACTTTAACTGGAGGACCAGAGTTAGCTTAGCATTCACACCTCACCAACAGAACTGAACTTTAAACACATTAAAGAACTTTAATCTGAATTATTTACCAAATAAATCCAGATTTTAGCCCAGATCTCTGCGGTCCATTTCAACATAAATAAGTATAATAACAAAAAACGCTCAGTTAGCAGTTAGCATGTGGACGAGAAGTTCAAAAGCAGCAGAAAGTGTGGAAAGTATCTGTTAGGGTGGCGTTAGCCTCGTGCTAAAGCCAGGTACAGATGCTATAATCTGGTTATTTCCCTGAATCAATTTGACCTTTCAGTCTCTTTGACCTTGAATCAGTTTGACCTTCCCGTCTCATTCACTGCCTCCGGCTGCAGCTCAGTCCACCAGCATCAGGACGACCTCGGCGATTGTAGCTGCTTCTCTCCGTTTCATCGTAGCTTTAAGGAATCGTGTCGATTGTATCGCAGCCGTTTCACCTCAGACATGAACATTTTCATCATTTCATCCGTAAAAGCCGTCTGTTGGGATGTTGACGTGCCGCTAGCGACACGTTTTGTGTTCAGATGTTTCTGACGTACTTAGAGGAAAAGCTCCTGGTGGTTTTATGAACTTTATGAGCTGCTTCACCTTGTATCTGTATTACTGAAACTGCCATAGATTGTAATTTACATTTTCTGGACACTTGAACACGAGGGACGTCTTCTTGCCAAAAACACTCAGCAGCAGTTAGTTTGTAGCTCAATATTAAACACAAAACAAACAAAAAAAATGCTAAATGGTGTTTAAATATTTCAATATGAAAGTTGAATCACTTATAAATATTTCACATTTCAGAGTTTTTGCACATTTTCTTCGGTTCTGAATGTTTGAATCTGTTTCATTTCCTGAATGTTTCTATAGTCGTTTCGGCCAAAGCAATAATTTCCTTTGGTTTCTGTAAACGCGCCTCGCGTGCCTGCTTGTTTCGCTTTGTGGGTCGGAGCTGAAGGTCAGGCTGCTGCACACACACCAAGAGGTCAAAGGTTAAACACACCTTTTCTCATCATTGTCTCTCCGGTGTGCATATCTTCAGATAAGATATTTAAAAAACGTGTTGAAGTTATCAAATTAGAAATCTACAATATTCCTTAATGCTTTATGCAAATACTAAACATGAAATCAGATGGATGTTAAGATATTAAAAGTACTTTTTGAATGTTTAACACAGAGATCCAAAAGTCTATTAAGAGCAAAAAATAAAAGCTTAATAAAATGTAAGGATAAGTTTAACTGGGTCACTTTTTTACTTTATATTGTTTATTTCCTCTGGAGGAACGTAGTTTTAAGTGTAACCATGTAAATAAGATAAATCAGGACTTCAGAGTTAATCATGTTCCAAAGTGATAGTTTGGACTAACTGAAGTGTGGTCATACTAAGATACTGTTAGCAGTCAGTATCTTGTCTGCAGCAGATGGAAATGTTAGCTTGACTCGCCAAGTTTCTCCAAACTGAATCTGTTTATTTCTCCAGAAAACATTAAAAACAAAAAACTAAATTAAACATTTAAATCTTTATACTTTCACTACTGGGTGTCAGAAACGACCAAAGACTGTTAACCTTTTAGCTTCTTTTTTAAATTTCTCATCTTGATATTTTTGTGACCCTTCAGATTTGACAGTTATTAACCTGAAATAATAAATGAGTTTTATTCAGACTAAAGAGTCGCAAACTTCACGTTTATTGGCCCAGCAGCAGTTTGACTGTCTCAGCTCTAAGTTGCTCTAAGTTGCACATTTCCTTTAAGGTTGTTGCTTTGCTTTAATATTCATCACCACGGTGTGAAAATCCTTACAGAGGATAAAATGTACAGCATCGATGTTTACTGCCACTGCTGGTCGTTTGGGTCGAGTTGAAGCTTTTAGTCGCTGAATGCTTCTGATTTCACCTCGTTCTGCCGCTTTGCTTTGCTCTAGAATATTTTAGGTTAATCTGGTAATCTGTGGCATTCCACTGTAATCTAGGTGAATTTAGGCTCCAGTATTCTGCTTTAATCTGCATGGATGTTTTCATTCTGTATGCTTCACTAAAGTACTGTAACGATATTGTAACTGGATTTAATTTGTCTGTGCTGTACTTTTAGAAACATTAATAAAAATTAAATGTCAGTTAAATTTGGCTTGTTGTCTTTTTGTTTCAATTTTCTGCTATTAATATTATAGTAATGTTGACTAAGTGTCAAAGTGGCAGGAGTAAGAAACTTTAGCATTTATTTAGATGTTTGATCATAGAAAATAAACACAGCTGCTCATTATGTTTCTTAAATTAGGTCAAAGGTCAGAATCTTGAATTGATGTAATTTATTCTACCAGGTAAACGGAGCAGCAGGGAGTTTCTGCTGTATTTTTAAAGAGTTGTGATGATTTATTTGGACCGTTTTGAAATTCAGTGACCAGCAGAGGGCAGCAAACTCACACAAAACTCAACATGGTTGAATGAGAGGGAAAAAAATACAACTTCAAGGTGTAAGAGTCATTATTTTAGCAAAATTATCCGATTTCTAAAAGCTTCACCAAATGTAATTTATTTTTTTTTAAAAGCAGATGTTAAAAACACTAACAGGAGAGATTAAACCGAAACGCAGAGGACAGAAACTGAAAACCTTACCGAGAAGTTTAGTTTGGCTTCAAGAGCAAATATCTTCACACACTCAAATTAAGACACAAAACACTTAAAAGTTAATATATAAGCTTGTTTTACCCTAAAATATGAAAGCAGAGCTGGTTCTTGCAGTTTGTACTGGCAGTATGTATTAAAATATTTACTACAATTAGTATTATTTATTTACATTTGATGTTTTGATGTGTGCACTTGGATTTTTATATATTTATTGAATGATGGCCTGTGTAAATATTTATCAAATTGAATAGCCATTCGGGTTTTATATTCAATTTTATTCAGTTATTGAATATAGATTTAAATCAGTAATAATTTCACTTAAAACAAGAAAAATCTGTTCTAAGATTTTTTACATCTATATTCAAAATGATTAACTTAAAAAACGCTTTTATATCTTACTGAAAAGTTCATTGTTAAGTTAGTTCTGTATTGCTATCTGTGTTTGCATTGACCATAATTACACAATTTGACATTTTGAAAATAAATGTGCAAATACTTAATTTGAAGCTAAATATTTAGTTTTCAAATTGAATATTTAGTTTGGAACTCTGACATAAAAAAAATGTAGAAATAAAATAACGAAGATGTGACTTTGAGAAATGAACACACACCTTTTATTGGGTAGCTTTACACACCGCGCCCTGTAGTTTTCCACATTCAGATTTTAGGCCTTTCCGTGTCTGACGGCGTTGCTTCAGCGGAAAACTGGCGGACCGGGACGTCCTTGTTAGCAGGGCTGAGCCAAGCCTTTTGGGGCCCTGGGCAGATTTTTGTTTGGGGCCCCCTATCCCAACATGTCAACAGCAGAGGCCTCATCATTCCTAAGCTACTCTACGTGTGTAACATACCTGCTAGCATTAGCATCATTAGCATCATATCAGTGCTATCATGGCTGTTGACTTTAACCTTACAGGAGTTTATCATGAACTATTAAGGATAAACTGAACCGAATAGTTCAGTTTATCATGCTAAAAGAAGCTAAAGGTGAACGTTGAGCGAATAGAAGAGCCCCGAAGCCGCCGCTGTCGTTGGACCGTCGTCATTGAGGAAGCGGGAACATCAGCGTTCTTCTTCAGAGAAAGTCTGACTCTAAAAATGTCTCGGAGAGCGTCCTGACAATAAGACATCTGCTGGAGCCGGCAGCTGATTCAGCTTTACTGACAGCCTGATAAATCGGAGGCGAACACAATTTCTTCCTTTTGCACTCTATGAAATGAGTCACCCTTCATTGAGCTCAGATATTTATTCATTGAGACAAGCAATTCACATGTCCGCCCCCTGTATTCCCACTGGATATGTAAGTGACTTTTACAAGTCAGGATCCTCCATATGCATGATGGAGACTAACGTTCACACTTTGTCACCTTGTATTTGAAAACTTTCTCCCTTTTTTTGGCCAAATCAAAATGTTTGAGCTGAAACTTCCCTAAATGAAAGCTTTGCTCAGAGCAGCTTTGTTCAGGAAGGGAAACACATTAGCGGTGTGGCGTGCAGCCAGCTGAAACGCTTCACAGCGCTGCAGTTGTCACAAACACTTTAAGGAGTTGGTGTTCAGATCCCAGAGCAGCTCTGACTCTGATGGATTCCCGTCTCCCCACTTTGAGGCTGAGTGGACGGATAATGGATTGAACTCCAGATCAATCCGGATCCTTCACACCTTGAAGTTAACGAGCTAAAAACATGAAAAGCACAGGTAGGGTGTGTGTGTGTGTGTGTGTGTGTGTGTGTGTGCGTGTGTCTCCTGGGATGAATCCTGCAGCAATCTGAACGATTTGTGTTTGGTTAAATCTGGTGCTTTAACAAACCCACAGAACTGCAGCTTCTCCGAGAAGAACCTAAAATACTTTAATAACCTTCATGCAAACAAGGTGTGACGTCACAGTATTTACAGAAATTAATTGGATTTTTATTAGGGCTATGACTTTAATGAGATAATTTTGTTTAATTAATACATTGACTGAAATGCAATAATGACATACTACGTGACACAAAAAAAGCCGAGTTGGAACCTTTGCATTTCTGCATTTCTGGTGAGTCCCTTAAGTCTGATGCACAAGCTACATCCGCTAGCAATAATGGACGCTCCTCTGGCCCCACCGGGTGTTAATTTCTGCTTCTAAATGATGTGATTGGATGCTTGAGCTGACTGTTGTTGAGTACAAGTTGTGCTAAAAGGAGTAAGCCTGTCAGCAAAGCTATGCTAGCCTAAAGCAACTCAATGCTAAACAGGAAGCAGCTAACGCTAATGTCAGCGTCCATGAATGATCAGGCCTTCCTGAAATACTGGAAAGCTGAACTTTGCTCCAATCTGAGGGTTAAAGAGCAGTTAAAAAATAATATCTTTGTTGTTGAGCTCATATGACTATTTCTTCAATAATTTATCAGCAACAAAGGTTTTTAGAATCAAAATTGTTACTTATTTTGTCAATATTCAATTAATTACCCACCCTACAATTAACTATCTTAATCCAGTCCCACAGCTAACAGTTTTTCCTTCTGTTGGTGAAATAGTGTAACATTTATTTCTGAAGTTATTCTGCTAACGTTATCATGTAAATGCAATCATTCTTATTTTTATTTTGATTCTTCAATCCGTCAGTAATTTTCAGGCCCTTATGAAACAGAATATGATCCCCTTTTCACCTTCTGCTGTCCATAGAGTATAGAGGCTAATGGACTAGCTAATTAGCTAATTAGCTGGTTAATTAGCCCGTATGTGCTCAGATAGCTAGTTTGGAGTGAACAGTGATGCTGCTAACTGTGGCTTTAATCAATCAATAAAGTTTATTATAGCACATTTCAGCAACAAAACTGTAGTTACAAAATAACCATATAAGTTTGTTTTTTTTACTTTCAGACAGATGATATGATGTGTAGCCATGGTAACAAGGTATCGTTTTTACAATTGAGAGCAGCTGACTAGCATCTAAAATGCTCAAATAATACCTGAACTTTGACCTCAAATCAAAAAGGAGTTGAAAGGAGACTTCCCTGAAGTCAGAGAGAAGAAGAAAGTTAATCTCTTCCATCAGTCATGAGGATCTTATCCCCTACTCCAACATCTTTCTCACCAAACAGCCACACAGAGGTTTAAAGAGGAATAGCAAAGAAAATGAGGTGAATTAGCACTGATTGCTAATTATATTTTACTGCTAGCTGGATGTTGAGCTGTTAGTGTGTCATGAGATTCATGAGACCTTTAGACAGCAGTAGTCTTCAGTCAGAGGCGTCTTCAGGTTGGTTGTAACACTGACTGCCACTGGAGACTCTTGGATGATCTGAGTTACAACGTCATTTAATTTCCTTTAGGAGGTAAATAAGGGATTTTTCAAACGAATTGAATTAAAATCTAAAAGCTTTTTGATGAACAAGCAAAGAAGAAATTGAGCATTTTGACTTGCCGTAGTAAAGCAGAAGTTCTTTACCTCAGGAAATAGGAACAAGTTGAATGGTATGTCGGGAAACATTAGGATATGTTCAATGTTTTTCCACAGCGGAAGAGGTGGAGGTGAACGTTGTTTATTCCTCAGTCCAGGTTCTGAAAGAGACGGAGGAAACGAGAGCCGTCAGAAATCTGAGGAGGATTTCAGCTGAGATGCACAGGAAGCATCCAGACGGGTCAACGCGGGTTGGAGTATAAGAGGATTTGGCTCTCAGTCATCACCCTTTAAGTTGACACTGAAAAGCTTCTGAAGAACAGTTCCTTCATCGCATACAGAGCATCATCACCATCACCAGTCTGAAGGCATTCAGACATTTCCTGGTTGTCTGGAGGAGCCGTTCCTGTTTCCCTCTGCTGATCGATGGATCCACAATGGATCCATGTTTAGACCAAACAGCAGCGACTCATGACAACAGCATCCATTCATTCAACATCTTCACTCAGTTCTTCCTCACTTTTCTGCAGTGTTGACGCCGAGGGATTACTGTACGATGACTCAGCAGCTACCAGGGTTAGCTTTAGTAAATTCAAATCAAACCAGTTAAATCTGTAACGTGTTTCAGCTCATTCAGCACCTCAACAGCACAGTCAGTGTTTCTAATCCGTCTTTTCTGGTTTTTATTTCTGTCAAACAGTAAAATATGAGAGGAAGATGGAGACTAATGAGAGGAGACCGTAGTGAATATTTACCTCATGACTAAATATTTAGGTTGGAGCTACGTAGCTAGCTTCACCTTTCAAACTAAAAACAGTAAATACTCAACTCTGAGCTAAATATTTAGCTCGCGAAACAATCAATTAGATTCAAACCAAATGTTTAGCTAACTAAATACTTAGTTTGGTAGCTAAACATTTAAATCAGAGCTAGCTGAATATTTAGGCTAAAACTAAATATTTTCAAACTAGCAAACTATTATTAGTTAGCAAACCTAACATATAGTTTGGTAGCTAAATATTTCAATCAAAGCTAGCTAAACTAAATATGTAGCTAGCCACATATTTAGTTACTATTAATATTTAGGTTCAAACTAAGTATTTAGTTTGAAATGAGCAAACTAATATTAGTTATCCAGCCTAATATTTTACTAAATATTTAAATCAGAGCTAGTTAATATTTAAATTGGTGGTAAATATAACAATATTTTGATTTTAAACAAAAAATATTTAGCCTTTTGAACTATTTATTTAAACTGTGACATTAATAAATGAGTAACAATGAAACCTATTTTTTCCTCTGGTGACAGATTAAATAACACAAATAATTGCTGTTATTTTTTTTATTGTATATTTACAAACGGCTCTTCATATTTAACTTCCATTCTTTAGTTAGAAAGTGAGCCAAACACCAAACATGGTTACAGGAAGTGCAGCTGTGGTCGTTCCCGCCGTGTCCATGTGAAGGTGCTGCTGGACAGGAAACCCTCAGCTCTACCTGCAGCCCGGTGAAATACTGCAGCGCGGTGTCCAGGCGTCGGACACTTTGTCTTGTTTCCTATTGATTTAATCTGGCAGCGACACACACTGTCCAAACAGTGTAGTCTTTTGCTTTCCGCCGCTCTCCGCAGGATGCAGAGAGCGGCTCGTTTCCCAGGGAAAATCAATTCCATTCCTTCAGAGAGATCAATTTGTGGCAAGAGGCAGAGAAAATGCGCCGCTGGTTTCATATCTGCAGCTCTAATTATGTGAAATACGTCAGGGCTGGATTATTGATCCAGGCTCAACAGCGCCGTCACGTCCTACAGGCCCTGAACACAACACGGACGGATCAAACTGGGACGTGAACACAACACCGCCTGCACCAACCAGTCAAACTGAAATTAAAATGTCAGTTTGACCAAATTTAATTTTGGTACTGAAATCTAATAGGCTTAAATGAAATGTAATTTTAAATTTAAGCCTGTTTAGCAAGAACCACCAATAAATATATTTATACATATATATTTATATTACCTTGATATTAACAAAGAGACACAGGTGAACATTTCCCTGTTCATCCAGGAAATGATGGACAG
>CAEFZY010009044.1:0-60569 GCA_903066815.1 Brachyrhaphis roseni | reverse complement strand
CCAATCCTGGTATATGTTGACTGTTAGTGGCTGTTTTCTTTTGTCATCAACTGATTTGACAATAAAGACATTTGATGATTTTAGTGTATTCAGAGTGCAGTCCTTGTTGGGGCAGACGGTAATCTTTGAGTTTTGATTTGCCTCCTGAAAAACGAAAATTCTTCATAAATTCTCTTCTTCTTGGATTCCTATTGGCTCTCTGATCTGATCCCTGATATTTTTACTCTTCAGGCCAGAATTTTACTCTTCCAACAGCTTTACATTTGTTTCTGCTGTGCTAGACTGATGGATCTTTGCAGAACAAAGAAATAGTGGAAATAATTTCAAGAAGGTGGGAAGTTTGGAGGTGAAGGAGTTCATTATTTTTATTTTAGAATCATGTGAGCGATCATCTCGAAGTTTTCCCAGATGTCACATTTTTTTTCCTCTTGCTGGCTCCATTTCAGTCAAGTTTATTTGTTTAGCACATTTCAGCAACAACGCAGCTTCTAAGTGCTTTACATAATAAAAAACACAAATATAAAGTCACAAAATATACTATAATCAACAATTGAGAAAACAGGTAAAAAAAACATTAAATTTTGATGAGTCCCATCATCAAAATCGTTAATACACATGAACTATAAAAGGTTCCTTTTATTTTGGCCACTGCTGAAGACAAATACTCCTCTGATGCGATCAAATACAATAACCCATGAAGCAGCGGCTCATCACACTTTTATTTTGAAAACCGACACGTAAAATGAAGCCGTCACGTGACCCATGCAAAGCGAGGCTTCGTTTGTTGCCAGTCACATGGTTTTTTGCAAGACGACACAAGCCTCCAAGCGAGGCTTCATCGGACACGCCCCCTTTTACTCGATACAAGGCTCGAATCCTGGATTCAGATAGCCCATCACTAGTTTTAACCATTTCCTCTCTCCTTTCTCCACCCGCACACTCTCACAGGTGACTGGTAGCCGCGGTAACAACCTCCACGAAACGGTCACGGCTCAGGGTGAGACGTTCCTGGTTAGCATGCCCACCAAGTTCCGCAAGAACATCTGGATCAAGAGAGGTAATTTCTAGAGTAGGATAATTTTTCTGAAAATGAAGTCATTGAGCCATTCATTGCCCAGGTCCCTCTTGAAAATGAGATCCAGATCTCAACGGGGTTTACCTGGTTAAATAAAGGAAATAAAATTAGTATTTAAAGATGTCTAAAGGGGCGATTTGTGTTTAAATATACCCATTCTAGCTTTGGGCCAATATCGATATCCAATAATATTGTTGTCATGGCCGATATTTACCAACATTATATATATCTTACTACCCTTTCAACATCTTCAAGGAAACAGTCACACTACTGACATTGCTTCCTTGCTTCATTTAAACTCCCCACAATCCTGTGCTGCACCACTGTCTCTGTCACATGACCAACTTCCCCCCTGTCCAGAAACAAATGGCGTAATGATGGAAATAAATATCTGTTGGTAATAGCGACCCAGTTTTCTTTACTGGAGAGAGACTGATATGTTAAAAAATTATGAAGATCAGCAGACATGCTTGTGTGTTAACATAAGATGCGTCTCCAGCAATTATATAATTGTGCAAATTAGTTCTGCAAAAAATTTTAAAAAACACAATTTCCACAAAAAGAAAAAAAATTGAGCTGGAGTAAAGCCGGTTTTGGTCATATTGAAATTAGCGTATTTCACAAAACTTTGATGGAGACACTTTTTTTTTTTTGCATCACACGAGTCACCTGATCAACAACTGGATGCTACCTGTAGGCAGTCACTACAGGAAAGATGAAAGAGACGGCAAGAAGTGCGAGGAGAATGATGCGAGGCACACTTTTAACTGCTTATCATGTGAACAAACTCGTGTGATTTTAATTGCGCTTCTTATTTAAAGGAAACACCACAATTGTGAAAATTGGGTGTATTCAACATTAGCAAAATATCAACGAAGCTTTATGCACTTTTGTAACCAAAATGCAGCTATGTCTTGTTTTGGAAATATGGCTATTAAAGGGGAATACCCTATCTTGTGTTAATAAGTTAAGTTATGATCACTGTAAGTCAATATTTGCCTTTAATCGTTTTTTTTTTCTAGATTAATTTCTTGCATAATTACATTCTGATTCTCAGGTGATTATGTCATCGTGGATCCTATTGAAGAAGGGGAGAAGGTGAAGGCAGAGATCAGCTTCATTCTCTACAAAGATCACATTCAGTACTTGCAGAAACAGCAACTCTGGTAAGTAGAATCCCAAACTCCTTCAGAAGGAGAGCAGTGGAAGCCTCCTAAACCACGAAGTGTCTCCTTTTAAGGCCCGAGGGTTTCATGGAGGAGCAGTCATCGCAGGACAAGACGAGCAGCAAGGAAGAGGAGGCGGAAGGGAGAGATGATGAAGAGGAAGGAAGCGACTCCGAAGACGACGACAGTGACCTCTTTGTGAACACAAACCGCTGTAACTACCAGTACAGTGAGAGTGAAGACGAGGACGACAGTGAGGAAGAAGAAGACGAGGAGGAGAAAAGGACAGAAAATGGATCATAGCAGCTTGTGAGCTGGGAAGATCCAGTGACTCTCCGACTGATCCTGATTCCACGATGATTTGAAATGTTTGTTCTGGCTCCCTCTGCAGGCCAGCTGTGAGAGAACAGCTGAGGGCTGGAGTGGCTGGGCTCTTTCAGTGAACCTAATTGTTGCTGTTTCTACGAAAAACAATCTAAAATGTTCCAGTGAAACTTAAATACAACTAGAAGAAGCACCAGATATGTTCCTGTCTTTCCTTCGAAATTCCCGGTAAAAATTTTAAGCCTCATTTTTCATGTCTGCTTCTACAACAGCCCTAAACTGCAACTGGAACAATAGAGTTAAAAATGTATTTTATCTCCAATTATAGTTTCAATGGGATAAATAAATCAATAAAAAGTGTTAATGTTTTTCTGAAATAACAGATATTTTGTGAGCTTGATAGTTACTTTGCCCCTTTGCCGCTCTCCTGTTTTGTTTTGTCACGTTTCAAAATGGAGCCGCCTGCCACTAGATGATTTGGGCCAACTATGCCTTTATTTGTCCCAAATAGGGAAATGTCCTGTAGTTGCTTGTATAGCCAATTGTTCAAAATGATTTTTCATGATTTACTGTATGTTATGGTTATATTACTTCAATAAATGGTGTTTACCAACAGGAGTCTGTTCAGTTACTTTCGTTTGATCAGCGATCCTGGCTTTCAGGGATTCTGTTATATTTAAAATATGGTGTCTTCAAAATAACCAAACTAAATTGGGGGATTTAAAAAGGGCAATATTATGTAAAAATAACTTCATTTTTGTTTTTTAGCTTTACATATTCCCTCCCCCACTCAGCTCCTTCAGACTAGCCAGCAGCAATTAGCAAACGCCTGTTAGAAGTGCACATCTGCTGAGCTCAGCATAAGAACCACTTCTCAGTGCGACGCTGGTAAAAACGATGTCAGACGGAGAAACGTGACATTCTGAAGGCAACAGCAGGAGCTTCTTAAACCAAGGCGCAAATTTAGGAAGTCAAATTTCCTGTACGTCCTATTTGATATGTACAGCATTTTTGTTAAGCACCTGAAGGCAACACAAATTACTTCTGGCAATACCAAGTTACTTGATTGTGCTAAATGATATGTATCACGGTAACAAAATATACCCCACTGAATATAAAAACATCTAGAAACAATTTGAAAAAAATATAGATTAATAAAGTTCCTACAGATAAAATTAAATAGAAACTGATATAGCTGGTGAACTGTTGGGAGATGTAACTTGCCATTTTCACCTTTTTATTGGAGACGCTGTCATTATCAAATGAACGTAGACGTTCTGTTCAGTTTCAGCTGTTTGGTTGTGATGCTAATTCTGACCCAGCAGCACATTCAGGTTTAGCAGAGACATTCCCTCTGATGCTGCATGACCAAAACTTCCTACTGCTCCAAGTAATTTAGCTTCTATTGCAAACAGCATTGCTCATTTAAACACCACGATGACACAAGAAAGCAACAACGCTGTGTTTTACTGCACACGCCTAAGAGACCGAGGTATTTCTCCATGATTCAGAGAATTCCAAATACCAGTGAATCCAGATCAACCAGACCTGTGGTTACCATACATGTCAGCCTTCGTTGTATCACAAGTATTAGGCAAACACTGAAGCTTCTCATTCTGAAGCTTAAAATGATTAAACCCACGACAAAGCTCCATGATTCAACTTAAAATGCAAGGTTTTTTTCTGTATCGTTTTTAAAATAAAATGGACAGTAATCGTTCAGATTTAAGTAGGATCATTAATTTGATTGCAGTTACTCAAACAGTTTATATGAGCAACACAGTCTGGAAGGTGTGTCAGTAGTTACCACAGAGTATTGCTTTTCATGTCCAGCTTCAGGCCAGATTGTTATTGACGGTGAACTCTAATTTCCAGCTGCAGAGCCAGTGCTAAATTGAAACCTAATTGAACATTTTAAAAGAAAGAAATCAGCTCTGTACAGAAGCCTGTGATAATTCAAAAGTAATGGGAAAAAAATAGATAAAACCAGCTTATAAAAACCAATAACAGCTGTGATTCACACAAAGGTTGTGCAATAAAGGAACAAGTTGTTGTTCCGAAAAAAAGAAACTTGTTTCTTTCTTTTTCTTTTTAAGTGTCCAACACTGGGAGTACTGAAGCTTCTGAAACAGGTAGTAACATTTCTTAGAAGAGCAACTCGATGTTTCTCACGAAGAAGCTGTATTATGTTAAACAGCTGCCAGCATAAGGCACCTTTTGTATATTGCTGACGTACTGTTATGTTGACAGAGTTTTTTGTGATGTGATCAGAGGGCTGAGCTCTGCAAACACAGCAGTTCTTTCCTCCGAGGCGGGGCACAGTGGGGAGGAAAATCCTTTAAACTGTCACTCTCTGCTTTGAAAAGGTTGTGTTAACAGGGAGGGGAACTTGTTAATGAAACTCCATGATGCGATAAAGATACTTGACTGCAATAACTGTCTGTGTTGAACTGTGAGTGTTTCTTAAAGGAGTATTTAAAGCTCTTAACTGAAATACGGATCTTATTAAGGTTATATTGTGACGGAAATCATGTAATTTCATTAAGTTTTGGGGGAAAAATTCCACTTTTAGGAGTATACTCCCCAAAATATCCAGTGGGGAGTATTAGTACTCCTAAAAATCCTTTTAAAGTCGTAACTGTCCTTATCTTTTAATCACCATCAATCTTCATCTTTCATGCTTTATTTAAACTGTCAAAAAATGTAAATGACCTGTATTTGTACAGCACTTTATCAAGTCTGAGGGCTCCAAAGCACTTCACACAACAGTCATTCACCCACTCAAATGATGATGGTGGTGAGTTATATTGTAGCCGCAGCTGCCCTAAGAGAGACCGGCATTAGCAAAGTTTCTCTTGAATCAGGGCCACTGGGACTGAAGACCCCCACCAGTAGGCGGGTGAAGTGTCTTGCTCAAAGACACAATGACTACGAAGGGGGAGGTTCGAACTGGCAACCCACTGGTTTTTGGACAAAACCCAACCTCCTATGATGGATCATCCGAAGACCTTTCCAGAGGTATAACACAAATATCTATTTACTTAGGCAATTTCAAGAAACCATAATTGTCAGTGGAACTCCTGGAATTACTTTAATAACCCAACAAAAGGAAGTACGATCAACAAACAAAACATTTTCCAGTGTGTGGGAAGCACTTTGAAGCAGTCACAGTTGATCAGAACTGTTTTTAACATTGTTTTTTCAGATAAGAGTCCTGAGCTGAGCTTAAACACTTGGTGGCGGTGTTGCATTCTGCTTTTTCTTCGTGACCGCCCTCAAAGGTACATTCCTACATTGTTCCCTCGTGTCTTTCAGGTCGGCCCACAGGTCGACTACTTCTCTGGGGCTTCGCTTGTGGACCAGAAGGATGGTGTGGTACGAACACGCCTGTGCCTCATCCTTCTCGGTGAAGTCGAAGGTGAGGAAAGCCGGGTGGTGGACGGGATGGGCGTTGAGCCGAAACATGCACATTCCGACGTAGACGTCGT
This sequence comes from Brachyrhaphis roseni, assembly GCA_903066815.1. NCBI lineage: Eukaryota > Metazoa > Chordata > Actinopteri > Cyprinodontiformes > Poeciliidae > Brachyrhaphis > Brachyrhaphis roseni. The sequence continues at coordinate 54,516 of CAEFZY010009044.1, read as the reverse complement.
CAATAGGAAACAGGTGAATTGTTTTAGAGATGTTGTGCAGGCGTCGAGCCAACTCTCCCGAGTACACCACCCCTCCTCCGCCCGCGTACATGGGGTAGAGCCCCCTGTAGAAGCCCTCTGGGATAAAATACTTTGATCTCCTCGCTCGAATGGGTAAAGCAGACCCTATCACCTCGCCGACCATGAACTCATGCAGGGTGTTGCGGGATCTGTGCTTCTCTAGCTGATCCTGGAGATAGCTGATCAGCTTTGGGGTGTTGACAAAAACGTCATCGTCTCCCTTCAAGACAAAGAGAGGCTTACTGCAGTGGCGTGAGAACCAGCTCCAGAAGAGCACGTCCTTCAAAGTCAGATTGAAAAACGTGTCTTTGAAATCCCACTGCAGAATGTCTCCGTGACGCTTATTTTCTGCTCTTAGTAAATGGGATACGTCTACACCCAGGTCTTCTGGGGTTTCTTTGCCCAGTAAAAATACCCTTCGGATGTATCCTCCTCCCATATCTCCATCGCTGCTGTTAATCCTCTGTCCCTCCACCCATCCGACCCGACCCCAAGTCTGTCGAATGACCCGTCGGTTCCTGAAGTTTAGCGCCGTTGACTTGATGGCAAAAAGAATCAGCGGAGGCTCCTTTTCCTGCTTTAACTGAGCTCCACACTCTCCGTCTGGTCGGATGAGGATAGGGTAGTTCCTCTTGTGCATGTTACTCGCAAATTCTCGTACCTGCTGTGGTAGTCTCTCAAAGTTCTCCCTCACCCTGTCCATGCTGGTAACTTCAAAGTAGCTTTGGGGCAGCAGAGACTCGTCAAAGCTACTTCGTTTTGACAATGTGTGGGACTTTTCTTTGCGGACGATGGGGTTGAAACGGCGGTCGACGTGCCATTGGAGCCAGTTCCACAAGGCATCGCTTCGCAGATGTTCCCAGAAGGTTTTAGGGATGGAGGGACTGCTGCCGTTGCTCGAAGCACCTGCGGCTACAAAATGGGGGCTCGCCAGATTTGAGGAAACCATGGGGATGTGTCTCGACGCCATTGAATTCATGTGCAGGTAAATGGTGACGATGGCGAAGTTGCAGAGCAGGGTCAGGCAGCAGCATGGCATACACACGCAGATCAAGATGTTTCTCAAGCGACAGTAGCGTCGTGCCATCCAGCTGACAATGAACAGAAAAGTTGTGTTAGTTTGGAGAAAGCGCTGGACTCTTTAGATAGTAACTGTTCCACATTTACCTTCGTTTGGAGTTACGATATGAATTATGCTAGGTTTAATCAAACATTCTGGAAAAATTCAATGCTTTGCGAGCATTAATTACTTTAATGTGTTAGAATTTTACTGGTGTAACACAAAGAGATAAGCTAAACTAATCTAAAAGATAAACTAAGCTAAACCTTTCAGTTTAGGTGGATACTCATTTGTTTTTCTGTACGCTCTCTTACAGTAAGGCATTACCATTGCAATACACTATACCAAGTGTTAGTTCTTAACTTTATTAATTAGTTTTTCACTGAACTTTTAACATATTTTTTGAAGATTTCTTTGAGGTGCTTAAATTTTGGAAGAGTAAATTATTCTTTCAGAACAAGGGCAACATTTTTTTATTTACATGTGCAGCGCTGGTGTATATTTGGTTATCACATAAAGTTCCAGCTCTGTCCAAATCATTTATAGCCCGGGCAGTTTCAAACTTGAAATTATAATAATTCAAACAAAGTTTGTTTGTGACAGGAAGAAATATACTACACTCCATGAGATGTTCAAAACCTAACACACGCTTTATAACAACGCGGGGCGCCCTTCATCATCTCAGAGAGCTTGAAGATCCTTGTCCACTGGCTTTCTAACCACGCAGCCAGACAGAGACTTAAAGAGGAGCGGAAAAAGCAAAGGAGGCGGATTAGCAGTGCCAGCCAACAACTGATATCATCCAGGACAGTTTACTTTGGAATATTGTCTCTGCTGCCTGGAATTAGCATGTTAGCACGACATCCATGAGGCTGTCATACAAGTAACGGTGTCTTTACACAGAGGTATCTTCAGAGCCATTGTAATACTGACTGCTACTGCTCTCTGAGGATACTTTCATCATAGGAGCTGCAACATTTCATTTCCCTTTGGGGAAAATAAGTCATTTTTGAGTTAAATTGAGCTGTTCACTACAGTTCTGATAAAATTAAACTTTTCCTTCCCCTTCATAATTACTCACTGCAATCTGCTGCCTGTTACAAAAACCCAACAGAACACTTTAGGATTTATCATCGTAACGTGGCAAAATATGAAAAAAACAAACAAAAAAGTGTGAAGGAATATAATTATGTTAATAGTTATAAATTATGTTGTTTGGTTGATTCGCACCAAGATATGTTTTAACCTAAAATAAATGTACTGTGTCAAATGGCCTGGACCAATCTGACCTAGAAGGCAGGAAGGAATTCAGATTTGGAGAGATGTGGAATAACAATCACTTAAGAGTTTGCGTGCAAAGGAACTGGGCTGGAGCCCAAGTCTTGTGAAAGGATCTCTGTTTGGACAGATAAGGAACAAACAATTTGACTAAGAGTTCATCTGAGAAGGAGCAGATGTTGAGGTCATGATGCCTCTGATTACTCTTGGAACTTCCAATACACATCCAGCGCAAAATGAAGCCAGAAGTACTACGCCAATGGAAAGGAATAACGCCATTGGTTGGGGACTTCCCAATACACACTAGTACAGCTGGGAACCTATAAGAAACTGATGTGAGAAGAAAAAGTCAAGAGATTTTGGATTGCTGTGACGATGAATATGTGATGTTGTAGATCTGCAGATGTGCATTAAAATCTCTTCCCGTTCGACTATGAGCAGAAGGGGTTCTGAGTCTTTTGTTTATACATGCATTTCTTATTTATATATTATGAGACGTGAAGGCACCTTTAAATTCTCCAATAAAAGCAGTGCATCACTTTGGAAAACTGGGCGTATGTTGGACTAACTAAGTTTCTAGAATCATTCCTGAAAAATGAAGACTGTGGTTAAAGCACTAATTTAAACAGATACTATGCTGCAGATTTCAGTGTTTTTTATTTCCAAAAAGAAAACAAAATAGCTGGATTTCATTTTTGCTTTGTAGCTGTTGTTCACAGTAAACCTTTCCAAAGTGCTGAAAACATTGGAGAAGCCTGAAAACACCTCAAAGTTGCAAAATAAAGAATCCATATTTAGTGTGCAGTGATATATTGGAGTCACCTTAGCAGGAAAAACTACACCAAAAAAGGTGGAACTGTTACAAATATACAGTAAAACTTTTGTTTCACAGTTGATTTTTCCTCATCACCTTGCCTGCAACATCCACTACTCTATAAACTTTTATAGCAGTTTAAAGCCACACCTTCAATTTCACAAAGTTGGTGTAAAATCACATATATACATAAAAAAGAAATACTCCACCCACCATAAAAGCATAAAACATACTCACGAGGTATTTTCTAACTTCTAACAGAAACAATCTTGATGATCAAAACTTTGTGCAACTCTGAATGAAAAGTTTCCTGACCCGTTTCAAGCGGAAGCCGTCCTCGCTCAGTGAAAATTCATCCGTTTACTGGGGCCGGAGCTCCTACAGGAGTGAGGTGGAGGTGTTTCGCAGGGAATGTGGCCGACGGAGCTGAAGCTAAGAACCGACCTGTGAGGCGGCTTTGGATGAATGGGAATTTGTCAGGCTGCTGATGGATACACCCACTGGCAGGCAGAAACCGCAGTGCAAGAAATGTGGTTTCTTGCTCACAGAGCATTTCTTGCTCTGTGGTTTTTATCTCCAACACTAACGGCCCAGGGTGAAACGGCCAGCTGAACCCGAGGCGGGGCGGTCGCAGCTGTCAGGTCGTCTTCAATCTGAATACAGCTTACAGCAACTTGCATTGTTAGATTTTACTTCTTTTTTTTCCCCAAAATTTATTTATGCTTTAACATGAGGTACAATGTAAAGACAATGCAATAGTTATATAGTTAACACTGTACCTTTAACATACAAACATAATTGGGATAGAACAAACCCAAGTTAGATTTTACTTCTAAAATTGACAGGGATTTTCCTGCAGGGCTCTTTGTTTGCTTCTGCATGGTTGTGTTATTTGGTCACAGCACTTGGCAAAGCGATTAAATAATTGAAACATCACATCATCCGATTGTAAAAGGAGTCTTACGGCTTACAATCAGAAATCTGGGAAGCATTTATTAAGAAACTTCCTTGTCGGCATTCCTCCGGTAGAAACCTGAATTCCCGCCAAACGAGTTGGCCCGTCTTCCTGCGGAGAAGGTCATCCCTTTGAGCAGATTCTCGCCAAAGCCATGCTCTCTGCAGGGCGAAGAGGAATCCAGAAATACAGATTTTTAGAATGTTTGTACCCCCCACCCCCAAAAAGACAACCCTCTGACACCTATGTTGCGAAACTTGTAGAAAGAAAAAATGAGCCCATGGAAATTTCCAGAACAAGAATGTTGTAGCGACGGTTTGTTGGTGTCAAAACAGAAGGTTTTAACTGCAGGACATTGTTTAAGTCCTGCAAGTTGGGAGGGGTGGGGGGGCTCTTTTCCACATTTACTGATTTGGATTGAGATTTAGGGGAATCTGCAGGAGCCAAGTCCATGCTGGTGTGCTCCTCAAAATCACGTCTTACAGCATAAGTGTAATTAATGAAACCGTTTTAATGGGGTGTTCTACTTTTAATAAATGTGAAAAGAAAAAAAAAATCTCAAAAACTTTTTTTCCCACATGGTCACGATGGTGTTTTTGTGTGTAGGAGTTTGAGAAAAGAGATAAATTTAATACAATTTGGAATAAGTCTGTAGCATAAAGTGTGAAAAAGTGAATCTTTTGACTGAAAACTATAAAGTGATGTAGTGTGGCCATATGCGTTTTCTAAAATAAAAATAAAATGCAATGAAAAAGTAATTCTAGACTTTTCCAAGATTGGGGGCGAGGGGTCCAAACCGCCCCCCTCCCTGAAATCTCCCACTCCTTGTGAGATTTTCATCTAATTTCTGACCAGAAACAAACTTCTTAGCCAAAAGAAAATCTTCTTAAATCTAAACCTGACAGGCATACTTACTTACTTACTTGGATCTTCAGGCAGGCTTACTTGCACATATAAGATAACTCTTCTTGCACAGTTGTCCATCATAGGCTTTCAAACAGTTCCGAAAATGTTAATTTCTAAGAAGAATACAAATAATGTACACTATACTTCTGTAACTAACATTTCATGAGCCAAGAGTTCAGTTCATAATAAGCTAAAGGTAAACACTGCCCTCTAGTGATGCAATTTGAAACTGGAACCCCATTCTTCATTTTTTTTTTCCAGACTCAAGACTACATTTAATAGAACAATCTGTCACTTTTTTTCCGTCTTTTATTTTTTTTGGAAACTTTTGCAAAGATGACAGGACGTTTTCAGAATTGTAGGAATAAAGTTTTATTTTCCATATGAAGGGGTGATTTTGGATTTTTCTTCTTTTACAAGTAGTATGTTTTTGATAAAACTTGCAAAAAATTTCCTAGCATATTCCAAGAATGATGGACATGAAGAGAAGGGGAATTTATTGCTGGATGTTTAAAATTATGACATTTATTTTTTTTTACTCGTTATTGTTAATATTCTTCTCTCTCTTTTTTTTTTAACTGAGTGGAAAAACAATTTGCTTGCTGCTTTTTCCATGCACCCAACTACCAGTACCACTAGGACATGCAGGGGGTAGGGGAGGGGAACAGGGTGGAGCTGGAAGTGAGGGAAAGGAGAGGGAATTATCAGGTAAAAAAGACAAACTGCTTGACAAACAAACGTTGAAGGGCTGTGTGTCTCTCTGCGTGTGTCTGTGTGCGTGTGTCTCTGTGTGTATTAAAGTTTGAGTGTGTGCCAGTGTGTGCATGAGTGACATTTATGTGTGTATGCGACAGGTGGGTGGGGAAGTTTGGGGTGAGGAGAAACAGGGTGGGGACGGGGGAGAGAAGTTGTTAAACATTTCGACTAGCTCTAGAAGCACACTATCCTCACTTGCTGATTTTCCACGTTGTAAAATCCCGGACTGATTACAGTGACAATACAATAGAACTATCAGTGGAACGTTTTTTTGGGGGGTTTTATTTTGGGGGGTCGGGGAGGGAAAAATACCCAAATGATTCACTTCTACTGGGATTCCGAGCGGGATTTGTCACCTTGTTTTTTTTTGTTGTTGTTTTTTTTTTAAGATACTCTATATCTCTGATCCATGCATCGTCTGTGGAAGGAAAGAAAACGGAACATAAACAGGGGAACAAGTTCTACGGGACACAGTGACGATCATCCTCAAAGAGTCTCCAAGGGGTGGAAGAGTTTCGGTCGGCCTGATGTGAGTGTGCTGCTCTGTGTGTTCCAGATGAGGGGTTTAAATTCCTCCGCTGGTTGCTTTCGGAAGGTCCTAAGAGGGTGAGAGGAAGACATGACGGTGGGAGATGACGGGAAAAAAACCCAACAGCAACAACCCCTGTCAGGCGCCATGACGAAGCAAAAGAAGCTCAGGCGATCAAAATGTCGGAATCACAACTGAGGACGTGTTAACCTGGATTATCACACACACCGCCACACAAGTGTGCTTTGTCGCCTCTTAATTCACGTCCAAGCTGTGCCACCCACTGCCGTGACGAAAACACATGGAAGTTTGGAAAAGAAAAGGACAAAAACATCAGGTGCATCTCAGTAAATACAAACGTCATTCAAATGAATTCAAAAGTGAAACTCATATGGTCTGTCAGAAGCTGCTTTTCCTTTGACCAATGATTGCACAATTTCACATTTCGAAAATAAATTTGCTTAACACGCCGTTAAAAAAAGAAACAAAAAAAACCCCTCTCGCTTTTTGACAAAAAGTTTTGCAGCTCTGGGTATTTTTATTTGACCGAATCAAAACTGGTTTATTTTGGAAAACTGGCGTGACTCGATGGGAACACTGTTAGCGTCACACCAGATGTGACGCTAACAGTGGATCAACTGGATGTTACCACTAGCGCAAGGCACTAAGAAGAAAACAGGAAGTAGTGGCATGTTTTTAACGACTCACGTGAATAAGCTTGTTCACAGGTTATTTTAATTGCGTTTCATTTAATAGAAACACAGCAACACAAAATCGTGTTGTTTTTTTTTCCAACATTAGCCGAAATATCGACAAAGTTTTGCGCACATTTCTAGCAGAAACGAAGCTAGAGTGATGCAGTTCAACCATTTTCTTATTGTTGATTTTGATAACTAGTAAAAAAACACATTTCAATTGCTTGGAAAGTTTGAATATGTCATGAGACCAATTAAAAAGAAATCCAGAAATACCATATTCTAAGAAGGTTGTCCTTGTACCGCAGAGCGAATGCGTTCAATAGCTGAGCTGGACTTCTTCTGGAGCGGAATGAGAGCGATCCGGTCTGACGGAAAGCCTGGTGCAGTCGTACCACGGTGGCTAAAGCAGGTGTTGGTGTTACTGGAAGTGTGGGGTGTGGGGTGTCAAGTCCTGCCCAGAGCCGGATTTACAAAGATGTGGGCCCCTGGGCTGGAGATAGTTTTGGTACCCTATCTGATAAGGAAATATTCAATTACTAATGCAAACTACAGTGAATCAATAGGTAGTCCTAAACCCCAGCAGGTATGAACTGATGCTGTTACTTCATAATGTTCAAATACTTGAATATTTATATTAATTAAAACAATAAAACTCACATGATTTGGGCCTACGTGTTATACATAAAGTAAAGTGGTTGCAAAACATGCATTCAGTAACAAAAAATAAATAAATAAAAAATCTTTGGGGGCACCCCTTCCCCCAAAAAAGTTGGGGGCCCTGGGCTACTGCCCCTGTAAGCCCTTTCTAAAGTGTGGCGTAAGTCCTGCAGGAAAACGAATAAGAATGGAAGACACTCTGTACTGACTGGAATTAGTACAGCGCAGCGGGCTCACATCAGCAGAAACGTCACTCTGGACCTTAAGCAGAGTGGATTCTGAGCCTCTCTACTCTTCCTACAAACTCTGGGACATTGACTTCAAAGTGAAATGCAAAATGCACAGCACCTATTGTATTTTCATTGATGGTCATTGCTGGACAACTGTCGAGTCAGACGTACACTGTGAAGGCCATAACATTGCACTTTTGTTTTATTGGCATATGACTACATGATGCCAAGGCTCCTGCATCACTTTGCATGTAAGATACACAATATGATCACTGGCTAAGATCGATGTCTTTGGATTTGCATAAAATGGATGCTGAATGCTTTTATAACACCAGGTATTATACACATGTGCAACAGTTACGGAAACAAGACATGCTTCTCGAAACTGGAAGCTTGCCATGCCTTCCTATTAACTGGGCCACTAATTACTTAGAGGAATAACCTCTAGATGGGTATTTGATCCATAAATATGAGAAAACATAATAACATAAAGAGACGGTAATGTCAAGGCAAAAGTAGCTTGCTCTGCTCTGTAAACTCCACACCCTTGATCCCAATTAAAGCAACATAGAGCGGGATCAAAACAGGTTATTCACAGCGAACAGGGAGATGAACATGTTTACATTTTAAATCTTTCCAAATTGTTTTCTGTGATACTCTAATTTTGTAAACCAACATTTTGGGCTCTTGTTAGCTGTAAGCTAGCCTAGCCATTAACTTCCTGCACATTTCTGTTCAATTATGATCTCACTTCACAGCACGGCTCTGTACGTAGCAAATAACAGGACAAGGTGCTTATTCTTACCAGGCTAGCTCTAAGCTACAATCACCAAAATTCAATTCCGGCAAGGACTCTGGTGACATTTTAAATGTTACCCAGTCGCTAACATAAAACAACAGGCAGACTACAATGGACTCTTTGCATTTGCCTCGCTGACGTCACAACCGCATGCGCAAATGAGGCTTTCTTTTTTCCGCTTTGAGTTACCATGACAGCTAGAAAAGACAAAGTTGTATTTCAGACGCAAATAAAACAATACTATGCACTTTGTTGTCCTCCTCATAAAATGGGCTTTTAAGTTTTCATGGATTTCCAAGCTGTCCTAAATTAAGAAGACGGTGGCTTGTAAATACTGGTCGCCACCAGTTAAAGCTAACGCCGCACAGCAAACCGGTTACTTGATCTCTGACACAGACGACAATAAACGCACGTAATATACTTGAACATAAGGTAAAAACATTGTCTGTTAGAATGGATGAAAAATGTTTAGATACTTAAATAACACATTTTTACAAGAAAAATGTCAGAGAATATTGCCTACTAGCATAAGCTAATGTTAGCCACAAAGTTTAAAGAAAGCAAAGCTCACCTTCATATCAGTGAATGTATGAGGCGTACATCTTAAAACTTTTCTCCAGCTTATTTGTTGGGGCTTCAGATCGATATACATCGTTAATTGTTACCTTGGATAAGCCCTGAAAATACCCAGTGTAAAACGCCATTTTCAATAGATCGGAAACGATCGAGCCGCTTTTCCCGACCGCGGAAGCTGACGTGCAAAGAGCCCATTCTAAAACGACGCACAAAATCAACGTCATCGTTCACATCTTCCACGTTCTGTTCGCTGATTGGCCCAGTAGAAGCGAGACGATTTTAGCACAAGAAGGCAATGACTACTTGAAATGCGTCGTTTTGTGTGTAATGACTCGTCATAATATATGAGTTCCACTTTTTGAATTGAATTAGTGACCGAACCATTTTGATGATATTGTAATTTTCTGAGCTGCACTTGTAGGAGTAAGGAGGCGGGATAACGTCCTCCTCTCGGTGCAGGGGTCGCGTGAGGCAGGATTCCTGGCAAGGTCCCGGATGTTCCCTCAGCACAACGGCTTCATACAAACATACGTACGCACACGCACGCACACACACACACACCCACACAACTTTTTGAATATTAATAATAATTAAAAAAAAATCTGTTAATTTCCAATCCCGTTCCCAACTTCAGCGCCCTAAACTCGCGGCTATGAGTTGTTCCCCCCCCCCTTTCTGTTAACTCGACGGAAGTGAGTGCGGGTGGGCGGTGGTATGGGTCTGGCCGCGTGGACTGGCGTGAGAGTGGGATGACGGGGACGGTGGAGGGGTCGGGAGGAGGCTCTGTCTGCTGCGAGTCGTTCGGCTGTGATGCGATGGGGAAAGTCCTGAGACACAGTGCGGCTCTAAGCTGCTGGCATAGGAAACGGGCGTGGGGGTGGAGTGTGGAGGGGGCAGGCAGTCCACGGGAGGCCAGAGTCAGGCTGGATATTACAACTGGACTGGTCGGGTTCAGTTCGGGTCGGGCGGCTCCCTGGCTCGCGCGAGGGAGGTGCTTACAGTGCAGTGGAGCTTCTGGCAGCGTCAGGTGAGGGACCGCAAACTAGGCTATATGAAAATCTCACACACACTAATGTAATGACAGCACCCTGAACATCTACACGCATATCTGAGGCCGCCGTCCCTCTACATACAACACCTGAGCGCCCTTCTTTCCGACAGAAACTACGAGAAGATGAGTGACAGGCAGCAGACACGGACGCGGCTATGATGACAGATGCGTGTTCGTCAGAGGAGTCCGCCCTACACATCCGACTGGACCGGGGCGAACTCATGTAAACAGACACCTTGTACACAGAAGGAATCGATATTGCATGATGACGTAATCAGATCACAGTTCAAAAAGAGGAAGATCCCAAATCAGAGCGAAACATAATAATAATAATAATAAAAACAAACCCAAACCAAAGCAATAGGAAGGAAGAGGGTTGGTCTCTATAAAAATGAGGAGTCTTTATAAGAAAAGCTACAAAAACTCAACGGGACCTCCGACTTCAGCATACAGCAAAAGGCACCACAATATTATTCTATTTATCTAACTTGTGAAAAAATTGGCACGTAATTCTCCTTTTTTCATCTCTCATAATGCTGTAAATCAAAAAACTTTACATATAAATATCCCCCCGTTATAAAAAAAGTCTTTGCTGTTAGCTAGTAGACAATTTTTGCTGAAATGAAAATAAATATTTCATTTGTTTAGAATATCTGTCTGTTATACAAAATAAAAATATTTCTCCTAGGTGCAGGTCTCTAGTCCACTGGTTCTGTGAAGGAAGGAGGAGAGGAGGTGTGTGAGGTGGCGGGACGGGACGGGGGTGTTGCTGGGTGGGTGTCCGGGGGCAGGTCCGGTCTTAAAGGGGCATGTTGTCGGCTTTGGAGCGCTGTGACTGGGAGCTGCGGCTCTGCCCGTTGCTGCGCGTGCTCGGCCGACTCAGCCCGCGGTGAGTCCGTGTGTCCGCGCCGGACGACGAGCGGTACCCCGAGCCGGTCAGCGGCTGGTCCATGTTCATGTTCTGCATACTGAGGAAAGGCGTGCTCTCCCCGTGAGCGTCCTCGTCCTCCTCTTCCTCCTCCTCCTCCGACTGACTGAAGCTCTGCGAGCTGTAGTCCCGAAAGCCCGCCGAGCGCTGGGGCGTGTGTCCGTTGAGGCGGTTGCGCCGCGGCCGACGCCGGCTCCGGATGGGTTCCCGGGAGGAGGCGTACTCTTGTGTCGTCTCGTAGGCTTCGTCGTCCGGGAGGTGGTAGGGGCTGGACGGTAGACTTCCTGTGCTCTCTGTCAGGTAGGGCCGCCGGGGTCTTCTGGGCTGCCTGTATAAACTTCCGTCCTGATGCGAAACAAGGGGAACGAGTCAGTGAAATCTGATGTTTGCTGAGGACGGAACTTCAGAAACAGTTAATCGATAAAATATTCGATAGATATTGACATCCTTGAAATATTAAGTGGGAGCAGAAACTTCAACGTATTTTGCAATATAAAGCAATGAGTGACAAAAATATTAATCACAATAATATTTTCACAGTATTCCAATTTTTTTGCAGCTCCTAGTCTCTTATGATGTGTCTCTACCAGCTTTGCACATCTACATAAGCCTGTCATGATAGAAAATTCTGCTGGACGATAAATTGTCCCAGTCGCTAATGTGATTACCGATAATATTGTTTTGAGACTGTTTTCAAGTAATACAGTGATAATGGCATAACAATGCAAAAAACATTTTCAGAGATCAATAAACTTTAAATTCTACTGAAACTTTTAACACTGGAACTGGAAAACATTTTAAACATCCAAAAATAAATAAGCAAAACAAGAGAAACAAAAAATAAAATGAATTATGAAGTCTGTTTTTGTACTAATGGCATCGCTAAGCGTGCATCATGTCTGCCTACGTACTTCGGGGCATCTTAGCAGCGGTTGGTCGTCGTCTCTGTGGTAAGCCGCAGCAGCAGGGGGCAGGGAGAGGGCGTGGCTTGTGTTGGGCGAGGTGATCTGGAAGATGGGCACCTGGGGCGGCAGAGGGGGGTAGTGGAACTCCACAGGAGACAGCCGAGCCGGCGTGGTCAGCGCCGACACGTATCTGGATGGAAACAATAAAGACGAAAAGCAAACAGAGCAGTAACTGAAGCAGCAGAAAACATGAATCTGACTCTCAAATCAAGCTCTGTTAATATATTTGATCTCACATGAATAAGTGCTTTAATGCAGACATTCCCCTACATTTAGCTGGGTTAACTTTTACCGTGTTGTGTGTTTCTACTAAAGTAGTTTGAGAACAAGAAAGCAGAAAGCTGGATGGAAACATCGCTGAGACATCAGACACTGGGTGTTTTCACACCTGATAGTGCGGTAGACTCGGTTCCATTGGGGGTCAAAGGTGCAACACAGCATTTGTTACATGTTCAACTGCTGAGTTTCGCTTTCACACTGCACTGTGTCAAATGATTCAAACCAAATGACAAATCTGTTCACCTCCTCGCCTGTGGAGGCGCTGCACCAAGAACCACTAAGAGAAACAACACAAAAACCTCTGAAGAAGACGCTGATCGCAACTTCCTTCTTCACAAAATGTAAACAAAAATGGAGTGGCTTCAAATCTTGTACGATTTCTCTCTTGTCTTTGGTAAACAGCCACGAGTCATTTCTCCTGCTAGCGCTATCCCTAGCGCTTTTGTTTTGATTGTATTTACCCACAGTGCCCAGCACTGTAGTCCGCTTCCTGCTTTTGGAGCGGTCTCTGATCTGTTCAGCATTCACACCGCGCCGGAATTCACGTCAACTGAACCGAGAACGAGGTATTTAAGCGGACCAGAGTTTGATCTGGACTTTCTAACTAACTAGAGTTCTGTTAAAGCGAACTAAACACGGCTGGTGTAAATGCAACCATTGTCTCAGGGATTCCCTTCTGCCTGGTCATTCAGAAAAACATGTAGTCAAACGATTCAAGTACACATGTTAAATCAGACGAGATCGCCAACGAACCTCTGATACTGAAAAAACGTTACTGCGTATATGTTTAATAATATAGACAAAGTCATGTCAATGTCACATCACACTTGTTATCGATGCAGTTTTAAAGATGACAGATGCTTAATGATTTAGTACTCTGAACCCGTTGTCTCAAAAGAGGTTTTTCTTTACCTGTCACTGTGAGGCGAGTCTCTTAGAGAGTCGTAAGAGTCCCCGTACTGCATCCCCATTCCCGACACGTCTGTGCAACCGTAGTTGGCGGCCCGCCTCGCCATGCATGCCGGGCTGCTGCACTTACTGGTTCCCACGGAGCTGGAGAGCCCACCTGACTGGCAGTCTGAGTTTACGCTCTCTGTCCGCTCCATGCTCCACGTCTGCTCCTCGTGTCTGCAGGTTAGCATCGGGTGTGAAAGGTTAAAGCAGCATTAGCAACGCGGCGCTGTGTAAGTCTAAAGCATGAAAACTATGGAGACAGGTTAGGGCCGTAACATTAAATCAATCAGTCAAGTTTATTTGTGTAGCACACTTCAACAACAAGGCAGTTCAAAGTGCTTCGCACCATAAAAAACACAAAAATACGACATCATCAACAACTGAAGCATTACATTTTGCCAAGTGAAGTCGTTACAACACTGTTGGTGTCAAAACGTTGGTCAGTGTTTTGTTTATTATGGTTCAAAAGCCACTCTTTACTGTTGGGTTTTTAGCGTAGATTTAAAGGAACTTGGTGTTTCGCCTGTTTTCCAGTTTTCCGGATGTTTGTTCCAGATTTGTGGTGCACAGAAGCTGCATGCTGCTTCTCCACGTTTGGTCCTCCTGATGTTTGCTAACTTGAAAATAAATGGTTGAAAACTGACAGAACGGAGAGCTAAAATTGAAAGCTAACTTCTGATCTAGAACTCAGAAATGAAAATAAATAAATAAATTAATAAAAAAATATATCGTTAGAGAGAGTGAAGCCAATAAAATAAATATATTCAGTAGATCAGAGTATTAATGAAAAGTTGTCCAGGTGGATCCAGTCTCGATATCAGCCACAACAAGATAAAGAATGGATGGATGGATTCACTGAGTGTATTTCTTATGTCAAATATTTGTAGTAAATCTTGGAAGCCTTTATTGCTGTTAATTAATCGAAATTTTCTGCTTACAGTTAGTGAAGAAGACACGACCTTTAAGATTAGAGCATCAGACTATTTTTAATACCGAAACGTGTTCTTTAGGAAAAGTACAGCTGTAAACTGTAGTGGAGCTACATCAAAATAAAGACAAGCTCACATGCTAACAAGCTAACAGCTCTGTGGTGTTTGTAGCTTGTCAGTTAGCAGACTGCTACAAGACACCTTTATGTTCCTCTTGTGACGAGACAAGAGTGACGAGTCCCTGTCTGCTGGTTAGATCTAGCTACCAGCGATGATGAAAAGTTGATACTGTGTAAAATAGTGCCATAACAGACAACATTAGCTTGTAGCGCTGTTAGCTCTACAAGCTAACTGGCAGGCTTACAAACCACAGTCTGTTTGCAGACATCCTACTTTCTGGAAAAAACAAAAACATTAAACTTACATAGAAATAATTTTGAAAGTTTAAAAAAGCATATAGAGGCAAAAAAACATAAAATTGAAAGCTGTTAGAGAAATATTTACCATATATATCGCCTCCATCCTAAAATAATGGCCTGTTTCAGTTTTTGCCAAAAGATGATATAGACCAAAGGAGAAAAAAAAACTTCACTTTTGGCAAAAAAAATTACATAGTTCAATATTAAAGTTAGGCCTCCATATATAAAAGGTTTAATACAAAAATACTACACGGAATTACATTTTCATTCAAACTAAAATCAAATTTTGCTTTACTTTTTTTGGTTTTAAAACATTTTTTTTGTTTTGGTTTACAAAGTTCAAGATAAAAAGTTATTTTCATCATTTTGGGACTGATCTTGCTCCATAAAAAAATAAAAACTTTTAATACACGACAGTTTATTTATTATTGAAGTACAAAACATTTATTGGATTGGTTGATTTTGCTGAATCAGTGCTGGTGCCTTTGCCAACACACTTGGCTGCTCGTCCGTTTATTGTGTCCGGGTTCTAATGCGTGTGTGTGGGCCTGTGGGTGTGTGTGTGTGTGTGTGTTTGTGTGTGTGTGTGTGTGTGTGTTTGGTCTACCTGGAAGCATGTGAGGCAGTGGTGGAGTGATGGGAGCGGGTTGACATTCGACTGCCTGCATAGTTGCCAGCACCCTCAGCTCCATGGCTGATCACACACTCCGTCGTCGGGACGCTCTTTGGGATGTACTGCAAAATCAAACACAAAAACAATGACCTACTGCATTTCCTGCCTCCCTCCTTCTAAAGCGCAAAATACACACGGCGATGCGGGGCGGACGATTAACACACGTAAATTACACAAATGTAAATCCGACAGCAATTACAAGGAGATGCTTCAGCGTTTTATGGGCTTCCGTCGCTGCTGACTCATGGCCGTTCTGTCTCCAGGAGAGCGGTAGGTGTTTTTCCTGCTCTCTCCTTAACACCTATCAAGCATGTGGCACTAAATTTCCCCCGTGTTGTCAGCGGATCAGAGTTTTATTAACACAATCACCCTGTTGGAGGCAGAGCTGCACTGAGGGCTAAAAGAACTTTAATTGTTGTGTTAAATTTTAAGTCCCAAAGTGAAACAGACTCCATCAGCAGCAGTGGCTAAGCAGGCAGCCGATCTTACTGCGCAGTTTGCCTCCTTTGTCCTTCCTTTAGTATTCATGAATTTCCTGGGGTATTTCTTATAGACACCAAAATTATAATTAAAGGGCAGTAAAATTTAATTAAACACAATGATATATCTGCTCTTGTTTGAGCGGTGGCTGTAGGCCTCGCTGAAGATTGGACGCCATGTTAAAGCTCAAAACAAGAGATAAAGTAATGGCTATTTTTAACGTGACTCTACATTCATGTTTTGTGGGAAAAAAACTGAAAATCTCGCCAAGTATTTTTGGTCTAGTTTCTTGTGCAAATATCTTAGTCTTAATAAGACAAAACTGACTCACAAGCAACTTTTCAGCAAGTTAGAGGAGCTTCTTTTAAGTCAACAATTCCTTGATATTGATGGAAAAGTTGTAAGTGAAATAATCTACCAGTGGAACTAGAACTTTTACATCAACATGAAACAAACTCCTATATTCTGCTGAAAAGTTACTTGTAAGTTAGTTTTGTCTTATTTTAAGTGTACTACAATATTTGCACTACAAACTAAGCCAAAAAATTCTTGGCCAGATTTACTCTTCTTGCAGTGTAGAATTATATAAATACAAAAATAATTCTCAAAAGTATATATTGAGATATATATTTGCAACTGATTTTTTTTAATTTATTTATTTTTACAATTAGTTATGTTGCAACCACAAGAATTTATGTATTTTATTGGAATTTTACATGACGGTCAAACCCAAAGAGCCACATGACTATGAAATAGAAAACTGCTTAGTTGTTTAATTTCATTTATTTATTTATTTTTTACAAATAAATAAAATAAAAATCAGACATTAGTATGGACTCCACCCCCATCTTTCATGGACACTTTGCTGGTCTGGCTGCAGTTCCAGCTGTAAGCCTGTAGGGTGCGTCTCCAACAGCTTTACACTGAGACTGAACATTTAAAACAGCTCAAGCTCAGCCACACTGGTTTCAGACCATCTCTGAAGAGCTCATTTCTAATCTTACTGCAGATTTTTAAACAGATTTCAATGAAGTTGAACCTCCTTTCAAGTCTTTTGCAGCCTGTAAGAGTTTTTTTTTTCCCCATCATCTCCCTCTATTTAGCTTCCCATCAGCACTAATTAGCTTCTCCGTAGATGCTAAAAAAGCGTCCCACAGCATGATGCTACCACCACCTTACTGCCTTTATGATTCTGTTTGCTCTCTAATGAACCTCAGACGCCTTCGCAGAACATACGGAAATAAATTACACACAGGTCGACTTTGTGTACCAATGTAGCAGTGTCAGGAAGAACCTCGTTCAAACTTGTTTTAAGTAAATTATTCCTTAATATTAATGAAAAACTATCAGTTCCACTGGCAGATAATTTTATTTATAACAAGGCACTATTCTAATGTTATAAGTCCAATAATCTGCCACTGAAACTTGTACTTTCTCATCAATATCGAGGAATAATGATCTAACACAAGTTCCTATTTTGCTGAAAAGTTAAATGTGTATTATTTTAAGTGTACTAAGGTATTTGCAGTAGAAACTGGACCAGAAATCCTCGGTGAGATTCTGTGTCTGTGCGCCGTGATCATCAGCTTTATGTTTTCGGATCGCTTTCTGGTTTTTGAACCGGGTTTGTTGCTGATGAATTTCTGCCCGGCCACCTGCAGATCGCGGCCGTTCGTTTCCACTTTTCGGCTCCGTCCCCCACAACGTTCCCACGGCGTCTTCCTGCCGCAAAGGACAAAAATCCCCCCGCCGCCGCTAAATCACACGCCGAGAAACGTTATTCTGTAATTATGGAACTATTTGCCCGTGAAATCTTCCAGAGTGGCTATTTCCTCTTCATCTCACCCCCTCCTGACAGGCTCTTCCTCTCTCCGATGCTCCTAACACTCCATCATGCTACTTGACCTGTTACCAGATAACCTAATTAGTTTTGAGATTTTCCACCGGGTGATTTTTCTTCCTGTCTTTTGTTTCCTGTGTCTAGCTTGTGGCAACCTGATGCATATTTTTTTTGTACTTTCCGCTGTGTGGACTCACATCGAGCATGGGGATCTCCTCCGGACCGGGCCCAGGGTGGTTAGGACCATTAGCCAGCACGCGGTTTGGCTGCTCCACGAACTGATTCTGGTTTTGATGTAGGTGACGCTGCATCTGATTCCTCTGCTTCCTGGAGAAAAATAATGTGTAAACATGACAGAAAGCATTAAACTCTTTACTCTCCCTCCCCCCCTGACATCCTGCTCTGTTTTCAAGAATCGTTTTTATTGCTCTCTGCGTTTTTTCTGTCACATCTTGCAAGGAAATAATTATTTTTTTCTAAGCAAAGCTGTTGTGCTAGAGTATTGTTTTCATCTAAAAAAGAAACATGTTCTTGTATTTGCGCTGCATGTTACTGTAAAATGCTGCAAACGTCATTATTAGCTAATGCTGCACACAGAAAAGACCTGCTAGGATTTACTGAAGCTTGATGCTTATAACTGACTGGAGGACGCACCCAGAATCCCTCGTCAGCAAACCGAATAGCAAGCAAGAACAGCAGAAGTAGCAGCTTTATTTAAAAAAGACTTTGATAATATGTACAGTTTAGACAATTTTACAAATAACTTTCCAAGTTCTAGAGAAAGTTTGTAAGTGGGGCTTTGCTGAGTGGTTTAAGAAGTCATTATCTTACCCACAAGTGATAAGAACTTGGTTTCTAAGCTACTGTTGTAGATAGAAACAAAAAATGAGAAGTACGTTTCTGCCAAAAAGAAAACACCTCAGAATTCGTCAGATTGATTTCAGAACATTTCTAGTAAAAACTTGGAAGCTCACAAAATTTCCCAAAGTTGAGCATTTTCAATTTTTCAAACTCAAAAGTTTCAAATTTATTTCTAGAAAATTTCTCAGCTTTTTCTACCATTTTTTTTTTGACTTTACAAACTCAGACATTTCCTTGTTTGTTCTAAAATTTTTCTGAGATTAACGTCAAAATTTTATTTTATTTCTAGAATATTTTAAATTTTGGGAGCTCAGCAATTTCCTTGTTTTTTTTTTTTTTTCTGAGAATAACCTTAAAATTTCAGTGATTTTTTTTAGCGGAAATTTACTTTTTATTCCAACTACAACATTTTCGTAATGTTAGCCAAAATACGGAGGAGGTGGGAAATATAATACAACAGTATTAGCTTGATCTGCCGTTATATTTTTGCTTTTTTTTTACACTTCATTAATTTTATAAATGGATAGGTACAACACAAAGTATTTTTGCATTAACCATACTTTTTGCTTTATCTTTAAGTTATGAGTAAACAGGACCACAAAGATTCTTTGTCTTTTACTCAAACGCAGACAGATACACACTTATCCAACATACACACTTATCCAACACTTTGGCTAGATAAAGCCAAAGTGTTTGTGAATTAAAAAAGTGATCAGTTATTTTTGCTCAGCCACAAGAATTTTTGTTCCGGACAAAAGAAAAAGGAGAAAACAATCCGAATAATTTATTCTTGATTATTTAGTTTATTAAACGTAAAACAATCTGAACTACCGCTTTGAACCTTGTGCCTAAGTTTAACTTTAACTGGAATACATTAGTTCTCCATTACACTGCAAAAACAGAAAATCTTACTAAACATTTTTCTCCACACCGTAAAGAGAAAAAAAAGTCTCTAATCTTCCAATATAAAACTGGCAGCTGTGGTTTTGTATTTATATGACAAAATTATGGAAATCACTGAATTTTACCGTATAAATATGGTAAAATCCATATTGATACGGTAAAATTCTGGCAACACCAGCTGCTGTAAATTAGAGACATTTTTTTACAGTGTAGTTTCTATGTCTATCTTATCACACTTGAAATAAGAAAAAAAACAACAAAGAAGTAGCTTTTCAGAAAGATACAGTAGCTTGATTTAAGTCAGTAATTTCATAAGATTGATGAAAAAGCGCTTGTTTCATTCACAGATTATCTCCCGTACAATTTGGGAAAAATGTCTTGTTTTAAAGTGAAATAATCTGCCAGTGGAACTAGAACTTTTTCACCAATATAAAGGAATTATTAGCTTAAAACAAGCTCCCATATCTTGCTGAAAAGTTACTTTTAAAGCTAGTTTTGTCGTCTTTCTTGGTGTACTCAGATATTTGCTCTGGAACTACATCAATAACACTTGGTAATATTTGGTGTTTTTGCAGTGTGCTCATGTTTCTCCTTTCTCTCCCACCGCATCAGGAACAGAAGCAGCAGCTGATCACCGCTGCTACCTCATACGGGGTTAACAGGAGGGTTTACAAAGTCCTTCTCATGTAAGGAGAGAGCGCTTATCCTTCCTTCAAACACATACTTGGTTTTGCAGTAGGCCACCACACACACGATGCCGACCACTAACAAGGCCACGCAGATGCCTGTGATCGTCAGCACCCGCCTCTGGTAGACCTCCTCTGCCTCTGTGGATGAAAGCACACACACACGAGCAGACACACAAAGTTCACGCACACAAACATTCATGCATTGGAGATCACACACACACACACATAGCGAATGAGCGCTACTCCATTTGTGGTAGCTACAGAAGCAGGTTTTCTCACTGTTATTCCTCTCTACATCACATCCCGCCTGAGCTGTCTGAACAACTTCTGCTGCTTCGTATCACATGTCTGACACCTAATGGTGCCTGCTGCGATAACCAGCCTCCACAACACACACAGCGACTCCCGACGTCTGAGCTACACGACTCCGGCGGGCGTCCTGACAGACTCTCTGATACCTGCACATGACCGCGGGGATGTGATGACACACGTGATGCGGGACGGGCGTCTGACTACATGCCTGGATGGATGGAATGAAAAGAACGCAAATCATCCAGGTAAAAATAATAATAATAATTTAAAAAATGATACAAATTTGGAGTAGAAAGACAAACACAGTTTGTTAACGCCACAGCAGCCAGTGTCTGGACTCGAATTCACCGCAGATGAATTTCACTGTGAAAACGCAAAATATCACTAAGGATCTTTGGTCTAGTTTCTTGTGCAGACATCTTGACTCACTTTGAAATGTGATAAAACTAACTTACAAACAGCTTTTCAGCAAGATACCTGCACTTATTTGAAGTCAATAATTCCTTAATATTGATGAATACGTTCTAGTTCCATTATTTCACACATAATAATAAATTTTTTCTCATGTTGGGAGTGAAATAATCTACCAGTGAAATTAGAACTTATTTATCAATATTAAAGGAATTACTGACTTAAAACAAGCTCCTTTATAAAGATGAAAAGTTATTTTTGTTTTATTTGAAGTGTGCAATAATATTTGCAGTAGAAATTAGACCAAAAATACTTGGTGATATTTTGTGTTTTTGCAGTGTTAATGTTCATGATGCTGTAAAAGCAGAATATGTTTTAGTTATTATACTCACTAAATAGGCAATGGTGTGGAAAAAATATGATAATTTCCTAAAGAAATAACAAATGAACACCATATGTGGGTTGTTGCTGTTTTAATGTTAACTAAGTCTTAACAAAGATGGGATATTTTTGGTTTTTGGTACCATCAACTCTTCCCCACCATCACAATCCTATGAGACCTGCATAATTAATCAGTTAATTACATGCTAAACTAAAATGAGCTCGACAATTTCCACGAGGATTAACATTTCTTGAAGGGCAATTTTGTTCACAGAGGCTTCATAATCCATTTTACTTACGGTTTCGATCAGGTGTGGTTTTTATTTCAGTTTTATTTATCGCGTTTTATTTATTTTGGTTATATAAAAGGTCCTCCAGTTCCAGTGTGAAGTGTTCTGTGCAAAATTAAAGTTTATTAGTCTTTGAGAGGCCAAACTTGCATAATTATATCGTTAAAAATGGTCTCAAAATGTCATTTTGAGACCATTTATTATCGTTTACTGAAATAATTTCTATGACAATTTATCTCTAATTTTGTTATTGTGACAGGCCTGCTTTTGTCCATTGTGGCTCTAGGAAGATATGAGTCACTTAAATGCAGCAGGCAGAGTAAAGAAACTTGTGTTTTGGACAGATAATGCTTCTTGGCCTGTTTATTTTTACTTCAATTTTGCCACATTTGTAAAAAAAAAAAAAAAAAAAAAAAATGCTTTTGTGGTGAGCATGTGGCTTGTGCTCCTAAAAAACCCCCAAAGACAAACAAACAAAAAAAAAACTTGTCAAATATTGTCTGCAAAAGCAGCTCATTCTGGTATTTAGTCTTGGTTGCCACATGTTGCAGGATCTCATCTCCATCTCTCTCCGCATTAGCATACATAAATATATATTTAAATATACATATTTTATTTTTTATGCTAAGTTTGTAAAGAAAATTTTTAATTTTTTTTGGCTGTGCAAACTGATTTACTCGTTTTAAATGTTTGCTGTTCTTGGCACAGATGTGTCTGAAAGCCTTAAAATAAATGGCTGTTATGGCGACATTCTGACCACAAAGTTGTTGTGTTTGTTGCAGTTGTTCAACAATAAGCTTTGGATGTATATTTTGAGAGGGGGCATCGCTTAGCGTCCTACTCATATTGATTTTGTTAAGATAAACGTTGTAGTCCAGTTAGCTCCGCCCACTCAATCTGAGCCTCTAAATTAATGATACAATGAAATGAAACGTAGACAATAAAATAACTGCATGTGCTTTGTGTAAATGAAAACATTTACATTTAAATGTATACTTTAATTAATCATGTGTGCCTTAGCTTTGTATTTAAACTGATCCATTCCACCTTTAAAGGGGAAGTATTACGTGTTTTCCAGACATATGGTGCTGTTTTATAGCACAATCAAGTAACCATGTTCACTTCAATTGTTACTAAAATTATATCAAACATGACTAAAAAAAACTTGACTTCATAATTTCACACATTGAAATTGGGACTCTGTCTCTTTAAGAAGCTCCTGCTCTTTCTGAAACTCCGCCTCCAGGAAGTCATCAAAACATGGCTCCTCTACTAACCATTTAGCAATGATTTTACCAGCATTTAACTGAGAAGTAGCTCCTATAATGAGCTCAGCTGATGTTCAGTTCCACCAGGTGTTTGCTAATTGCTGCTGGCTAGTCTGAAGGAGCTGAGTGGGGGGAGTTAACAAGAGAGAGCTGCTCTGTGAAGCGGAAGCTTGGAAATTTGTGAAATGTAGCTCTCAGGAGGAGCTTCATCCTCGAAGGCGGGGCTAGATCCACCCAGTCGTTTTGCACAGCTGAATGGTTGCCATGGAGATTAAACAAAGGAATCAAGGAAACACTTCATGTCTGCTTTTGATGAGGGAATAACATCATAAGACGCTGTAACGCTCAAAAAACTTTACATAACACCACCCCTTTAAGCAGTCTCATTGAATTGTGGCCCTTCTGGACTCCCATATTTTCCAATCGAGTCATTGGTGAGTTTGTGAAAACGACTATGTCATAAAATGCTGCAGATATAAGAGCTGGATTCATGTTAAGGCTTTTTTTATTTGGCTTCACCATGGGTGTCAGTACATGTAATGAACACTGTGTGCGTTTTTAGGAAGGAATAAGTTTGTGACGACGTTGAAGGCGAGTCTGGCTGCTACTCTGGCGTAACGCTCTGTGTCCGAACAGCAAGCTCAACGACACAATGATGGAGAGAGCGACAAGCAGAGGAGATGATGAGGGGACGAGGAACAGACTGGAAGCAAAGATCAAATCAAAGTGAGGAGGAAGGAGGAAGAGAAGAAGAAGAGGAAGAAAACACAGGACGGAGGAGGAGGAGGAAGGGAACGGGGCGTCAGGAGAGAAACTAATTCCCAGGAAGCAGATAGTGACCTGACTTTGTCCTCTTTTCAGTTAACTGGATTATAGAGGTCCTTTATGTGTTAGTTCTGGTTAGATTACAGTCCCTCAATGCTCGTAGTTTTTTAAAACACAGCTGCTAAAATTTCATTTATATTTTGGAAAGCTTAGGAAGTTATCTATCGTTTGATGATTCAAGAAAAACTTATTGGCCAAAAATTTCTCATGTGTTGCGAATTTTATCACATCACATTCTGTAAAAACTAAAACAAATAAATAAATAAAGGCTCTGGAACAGGAGGGAAGTGGGGTCAAGTGAGGACACGAAGAGAGTTTCTAAACAGGGCCTGATCAAGGGGCCGTGTTTGTGTGTGTGTGCGTGTTTGTGTGTGTTTGTCTCGAGGGTTTACTGGAGCAGAAATCTCAAGCGGCCCAACAGCAGTTGTGACTTAGGAGAGGCGAGCTCTCGATTCTGGCAGAGAGTCAATCAAGGGCGTAATATTAAGGACAGCCTATATGTCGCCAAGCTGTTTGCCTGCTTTTGGCAAAGCTCAGAGAAAATACTCACAGCTTGGAGTCCTACGGCAGGCTGTTGAGGCCAAAACTGCCAAAGCCCAGAGGACGAGGCAGACTCTTAAACTTCCTTTCATTGTTTTTTTTTTTTTTTTTTTTTTCTGTTTTGGGAAAATGCTACCATATTAGCAAAAACTTTGATTCGGGTGTTACGTTCACCTCCATCGCAAAAATATTCACACCCAACGGACATTTTCACATGCTGTCGCGTTTCATTGCTTTTCTGCTGTTTTTATTTACAAGAAAGACGAGCGCAAATGACATTATTGTGAAATGTCATTCATCTTACAAACTGAACTGTTTGTTTGCATTCAGCACAGCAGCAGCAGAAGACAGGCTGATTCCAGGGGTATAACCTAGAGAAAAACCCCGGCTAACAACGGAGGAAAACTAGCACTGGACATCACACAGCTGTATAAGCCTCTCCTATGATGGAAAAAAATTTTAAACTGGAGAAACAAACCGAAAAAAAAGTCAAAACTTATTTTCAGATCGAACTTTTTTTTTCCTTTAAGAATGCCACTAATTTAGTTCCATACTCTCTGACAGAGCGGTGCAGAGAACGTCTCAGCTTTCAGCCAGAGGTCAAATGAAACGTTTTTAGATCAAAGCACGTTCACGTGACAGACGTCACAACCAAGCTGCAAATGAGAATGAAAACATGAAAATTGACGCTCCAATCAATTTGCTGGACTAAGTTTGAGCTACTTTGTAAAAAAACTTGCAAAAATCTTCCAGATCATCCTCCTACCACTTCCTGTTGTCTTCTTCTTGTTTTCGCCAGTAGTAACATCCGGCTGTTGGTCACGTGTCAAAATAATTGCTTCCATTGCAGTTTTATGAAAATACACGGATTTTCATACGGCTGGAAAACCACCTCATCCTAGCCCAAACTTTGCACTGAAAAAGGAGGAGTTTTTTTTGTTTTTTTCCCAAAATGTACACGTTTCCATAGAGCAAATTTATTTTCGCAATTTCAAATTGCACAACTTAAAGATCAATGGAAACGCAGCTAACGGCGCCCTCAGGAAATTTTCAAAGGGGTGGCCAGACCTGGACAGTAAAATCTTTAGTGCAGCATCGATAAAAAAAAAGAGTTACAATTATATACATACATATGTTAATCGTAATTAGTTTTATTTTTTCACATTTATTTATTTGATTTCACGTTTACGTCTTTGTTGAAGAAGATGACAGTTTGCCTTTCTACAGCCTGGAGAAGATTCTCTGGGGTGGCCAACATGTTTCAAGATGGGGCCATGGCCCCCTCATCCCCTTTTTGGTGATGCCACTGTTGCCTCAGGCACATACAATTGTTTTTGTTATGCAAACTAAACAACGAAAGGCGTACATATTTTTCCTTCTCCTGTCGTAATTACACACTTCGTTGTGTTGATTCATGACATCACATCCAAATAAAAACATATGGAAGCTTGTTGCTGAAGCACGACAAAATGTAACAGTCCAAAGGGTGTGAACACTTTGTTCTCCTGTTTTTAACGAGTCTCCTTCTGTAAAACGGCAGCTTTCCCAGAGTTGTCAGATTAAAACAGGCAGAATGGACGCAAAGAAAGGAGGTTAGGTTTCTTCTAATCAGGTTAGTGGGCAGAGGGAAAAAAGAGGGACAGGTTGAGAGAGAGAGACCCAGCTGTTGGTTCAGGAAAGAGGATGGTTACAGTAATGTGAGACTGTGAGAGGAACTCGGCAAGCCATTTAAAGCACAATAAAATGAATAATAATGTTCCATACCCATAAATCCATTTTTGAAAAGATCTGCCAGCACAGAAAGTTGTCGCGGTAAAAAAAAAAAAACAAAAAAAAAAAAGAAAGACATGGTCAGCTGTGCAGTCCACTTTGGAGGCAGATACATTAAAAGAATTATAATTTCCACATCAGTCGTTTGGACCGACGTATGCACCGTATTAGTAACGGACAGATAAAGCAGCTGGTTGACCCCCGGAAGTGACGGGGGGAGTGGGCGGGGAGGGAAAACAAAAAGAAGAAGAAAGGAAAAAAAGGCAAACAGAAAATGAGAAGCGAAAGGGAGGAAAATGAACCAGAAGCTGAAGGAAAGAGAAACACAGCAGCAGGCGGGGAGAGGGCATGCAGACACACGGGAAGACTGGAAAAAAATAAAATAAAGTCAAACAAACAAACAAACAAAACGACAACGAGACAAGAAGCCACGTCACTTACTGCTATAGTTAATAGACCTCATTTCTGGAGCGAACGACATCAGACAGAAATACAAAACAAATGAAGAAACAAAAGTAAAAACACAGACGGAAAGGAAGAACAAGAAAACAAAAGATAAAACAAAAAGCAGTGAGTTATTCTCCAACATAAAAAAACCCCACACAAACGCTACAGTGGATGAGGCTGACACAGCAAATGGGGGGTGAGTGCTGTGACTCGTTTGACTAATGGCAGTCGTGTGCCTCCGTATCGACCGCAGCATACCTCTCTTTGTCCCGCTACTGCTGCTTACAGCTGTTTACAACCCTGCGCATAATTTACAGGGAAAATCATCCCAGAGTTCCCAAATTTACTGTTTGACTGGGAGGGAGGAAGAGCTCAGCCGGTCTAATGGCCGGGCCTGAACTGAGACTGAATCTTCTCCAACACAGAGTTTAAAAAAAACAAAAAACAAGAAGAAAAGTCACAGACAGGTTTTAAGATGCAGACACGGCGTGGTGACTGAGTGTGAGGTAAACGTCCGGTTAATTCTGACATCTTCTGACATGAAGCCAGTTTCGAATTCTTCCGAATGTCTGAGAGGTTTTCATAACAGCAGACCAGGACGGTACGGCATGGCGCTTCTAGAAACACAAGGTCTCATTCCTGGGATTGCTTGGACAGCAGCGTGAAGACAACATGAAACTCTGAATCAAGCTAGAGTGTAAGCTCCTCGTGTGAGTTTTGTCCACTCTGAATGCGTCTCACTGAAAGCTGTCCCCGCAATCGCAGGAAACGCAACAAAGCACACCCCATTTGCGTCGATGTATTTAAAGGAGTAGTCCAACATTTTGGGGGGAATCCACGTGTCGTCTCGTTCTTAAAGAGAGTCCCGACGAGTCTGAATGAAACCGAAACAGAACCAGCTGAAGTTCTGAACCTGCTGGCAACACAGTTTTCGGTGGTTGAATGATTACTTTGTGTCACGCTAAGTTCCCGTCCCGTCTACAAAGTCTGAGTGTCGTTTATTCTGAAGTATATTGGGATGAGGGGTGCGCAATTCACACTGCGTCAGATTTTATTTTGGTCTAGCGCTGTCGATCAATCTTGTGTACACACTGCTCAACATGCTAACGTACCGTTACTGGAAAAGTGTTTGTCAGTGGCTATGCTAACTTGCCTTAACTTTCATGGCAGCCTACGATTTGGGGAACTAGCCGTAGCTCAGCAGAGAGGGAGCGTTGAAGGTGATTGGCAGCGCTAAGACCCTCCTCCTGGCTCTGATTGGTTGTTTATAACCGAGCTGTGTTTTTCTGCAGACGGCTGCAGGACTATGAGGAGGAGGCAGAGGAGCTCAATCACATTATTCGTCAGGACATAGTGGCAGTTTTAACAAATATGTGAAAATACATATTGTTCATAAAAGTTACATAGTACTTTAAATATAGAGGGAAGCGAGGCGGAGTTTTACTAACGGGACTTTAGACCTGGCTAAGGAATTAGACAATGCTCACTTTATTTTTTTTTCTTTTTCAGGGATTTCCCAAAATGTGAAACTACTCATTTAAATTAATGTCACTGTAATCATGAGCCCAAAATGAGAATTCCCGAAGACGTTACAAGTTTAAAGAAACGATCAAGCAGCATTTAAACCACATGCCGAAAAAGCAGCCGGTCTAACAGATGATCCATGGACGCTGCGGTGGAAACCAAAGGCCAGGATGCTTTACTCTTCTGATCATTTGAGGTTTTCAACCTGCATGGACGTCAGCGGAAGAATTAGACCTCACTTTCTAAACACTCCAGAGGTTTCTCTGAAACACACATACGTGTACTGTACTTCTCAGAAGACTTGAATTTGGGGATTTCTGGTTTTGCCTGGATCGAATTAATACAAATCTCTTGAAAAAAATAATTTTTTTTGCAGCTAAATCTCCCATCAAAGCAGTAAAAACTCACTGTGATGCCTGGAAGGCCAGATGGAAGAACAGAAAAGTTGTTTTTCCCAGACAGATTGTTTTTGTTTTGTTTTACACTGTGTGCACAATTATTGGGCAAGGATGACCATATTATCATTTTTAAACATATTTTCTAACTCCAAGCTGGATAAACTTGAATGTTTAATGCATTTAATCTTAGCAGGTGATGCGCTGCAAAAAACATACGATCTTACCAAGTGCTTTTGTCTAGTTTTTTGTGCAAATATCTTAATAATAAGACACAACTAACTTACAAGTAACTTTTCAGCAAGATACAAAATCTCGTTTTAAATCAGTGGGTTCTTAATATTGATGAAATAGTTCTAGTTCCAGTGGGATGTTTTTGAAAACTGATTTTTGTTTTTTATGTCAGAAATGCTTATTGTAAAGTTTTGAGATGTTTGCTTTAAAAGTCTCACTTAGACTGATGAAAATCAAAAGGTGAGGTGGGAAGACGTCTGTTTTTCATTTAGTTGCGTAATAATTCTGCACAGTAATAGTGTAGATATTCTCCTAATAAAAGCCAAAAACTTCACTTTTACTGTCTTGAAAACTCCCGTTTGAGGTTTGAGCTGCCATTTTGGATCAACACAAATCACTCTAGTCAGAGGTTAATAAAAAAACAATCCTGAAAAATAAGACTTGCCTAATAACTGTGCAGCAGGAAGAAACCAGCACCAATGGACCATCGACATGGACGAGCAATAAAACATTTCAGGAAAAAAACAAAACAAAGCAACTTCGAGCTTCTTTAGAGAGTCAGCTCTCTGTTTCATGTAAGTCTGAATTGCAAAAGCATAAACTAAATCTGCTGCTTACAAACTCAAAACCTTTCGTAGCATTTTCAGTTGAGGTTTTCAACATTTAATCGATGCGATGTCAAGCATGCAAGCTAGCATGAAAACAGAAATGATACGAAAATCAGAACATTTCTACACCGGCCGTTTCAGATTCACTGCAAAAACACAAAACCTTACCAAGTATTTCTGGTCTGGCTCCTAGTGCAAATATCTAAGTACGCTTAAAGTGAGACAAAACTAACACGCGTAACTTTACAGCAAGACATGAGAGCTTGTTGCAAGTCAATAATCCCCTAATATTGATGGAAAAGTTCCAGTTAAGTGAAATGATCGGACTTCCTAAACATTTTTGCCAAAAGTAATTTTCTCCAAAAAATACAAAAATTGTTGCTTAAAAGAAAAAAAGAAATAAATACAATATTACAAATTAAAATACTTAGTTACACTGGCAGATTATTTCACTGAGACAAATGCTTTATTAAAAGTGAAATAATCTGCTAATGGAACAAAGACTTTATCAGCAATATTAAGTATTTTTGTTGTCACCTCTTCTCCCTTGAAGAAGTTTTTAATCTCAATAATTTTTTTTTTTTAAATCCTGATTAAAAAAACCCAAAAACCCAATAAGGTTAAAAAAAAAAAAATACTTAAAAAAAACTCCTATATTTTGCTGAAAAGTCACTTGTAAGGTAGTTTTGTCTTATTTTAAGTGTACTAAGATATTTTCACCAGAAACTAGACGGAAAAAAACCCATACTTGGTAAGATTTTGTGGTTTTGCAGATCACCTGAGGATAAGGAGAAAAACAGGGTGGAGGGGGCGGGGGGAGACACAACCTCATGCAAACACACCCTCACACACGTACAGGACACAGAGAAGCAGTTTAGTAAACACACACACACACACATTATCCAACCCCTCCGATGTGGCATGCAGCATCTCAGTGAGAAGGAGACAGACAAGAGCAAATGGACGTACTGTAGAAACTGGTCAAGACGGAGTTTTGACAGCGGTCCCCCGTATAGTCATTGGGACACCTGATGGAGCGAAAACAGGACACAGAGGGAGGAGGGTGGGATGAGGGGGGAGGGGTTAGAGACACGGAGAGAAGAGGAGGGGGGGGGACAAAGAGAGGGAGACAAAAAGAGAGCAGAGATGAGGGATTAGAAACAGCACAAACCACCAACTACAGAGAAACGAGAGAGAGGAGCTGCGTACCGCGGCGCTACTGACGTCACCGCGACGCCTCACGTGATGGCGGCGAACGTTAGCCTCTCACCCCCGCACACAAACAGATGAACACGAACACACACACGCACACACACCTACACACTCTCTCACAACTTGGAGCAGGGATGCAGTAATCATTCGGTTTGATTAGCAAGTAATTTGCTAGCAGCAACATGTTTTAGAAGTGTTTACTTAAAAACAAAACAACAAGAAGAAGAAAACATCTGTTGGTCATACAGGTGACCTGGACAGGTGAAATTATGTCGGCCCAGAGAGTATTAGTATTATTTCGAGAATAAAGTCAGAACATTACGACTTTATTCTTCTAATTCTCGTATTATCACAGCTTCATTCCCGTAATATTCTGACTTTATTGTTGTAACACTATGATTGTATTTTCCTACTGGTGGGACTATTCTCAAATTATTAGGACTTTATTCTTATCAAGTGTTTTGACTTGATTCATAGTCGAGCATTTTTACCCAAATTGCTCCAATGTCACTCCATGCATCAAAACGCTCCTTTGTTTTAAAGTAACATTCACAGTTTTACTTTTCAAATCTTCTTTTCGGTTATTTCTGTCACTTGAACTTAAGACAAAGAACTTTAATAAATTAACTGGAAATAATGTCTTTCCAGCTTTAAACTAATAGTGTTTTTTCAAATCCCTTATAGACTAGAGATATTAGATTGAATAAACAAGTTATTGGTATGTTCTCTAGCGTTCCCTTCACATAAAACTATAAAAGCTTTCTTTTGTGTCACAAGCAGAAGCTTAGTGTTGGTTTTACATACAGTATGTTACTTCATACCTCTATACAATTTGTATAGAAACACTAACTTTTCTTTCACTCATGCTTTTGTTTGATTCTGAGCGAACGAGAGACTTTTCCTGCTGTATTTTAGAACTTCCTTCACTCAGGCTCGTCTCTTTACGCTTCTTTCTTGGCTTATTGAAAAGTTGGCTGCTTTTTGGTCCCGACGTCATAATGGTTTCCTTCTGGCGTCTCGCCCCACGCAGCCCATTCTTTAAAAACTGCCATGGCACTTTTTTTTTTTTTTTTTTGACAGTCCTTTATGTCGGCTGGAGACATTTGTGGGTTTTTTTTGTTTGCCTTCCAAATATCCCTGGCAGCTGTGGCCGAAATGTTGTGTTGGTCTCCTTGACCGTGGCTTGGCTTCAACATAATCCCTCGTTTTCAACTTTTTAATTAGAGTTTAATCACTGCTCATTGGCTTTCTCAATTCCTTGGATATTTTTAATGTCCTTTTCCTGTTTTATACGGTTCAACTGCCTTTTCCTGCAGACCCTTTGACTCTGAATGCCAAATGAATGATTGGTTAGTTTTATTCTCTCATCACTCATTAAGTATAAAATATGTAAAACCTTTGATCCTTAGACTTAAGCTGTTTTTTACTGGTAAAGCTAGTTGAAAAAATATTGTAATTTATAGAAAGAAATCAAGTGAAATCCTAAACGTAGGGAATGCAGGGTTTCCCCCAGTGTACCATAAGCCTGGCGGGCCACCAGGCTTTACTTGTGCCCCCACCAGGCTAAGCATTGCGTATTTTTTACTTACGTGTTTTTAAAAAGTTTTTATTTTTTAAGACTTCATAGTTGGTGTTCAGGTGTTAATCTTCCAATCTCCCAATAATACATAATCAAATGATATTTTCAAATTTCCTGTCAACTTTAAACATTTATTAACTCAAAAACACGACGGGCCGCTGGATGAATGACCGCCCTGGCGCCCAACCACCGGGCTTAGCAAGTTTTCTGGTGGAAACCCTGGAATGTCCAAGAATATGTAATATTCCACATGCGAGTTCCTTTTATTAACCTAAAAGATTTCCAACATTTGTTAAACTGTTCAGACGACAAAATATACAGAAAATATATTAAAAAAACCTACATTCCTGCTTACAATAGTGATTTCTTTAAAAGCCAGAGAAACATTACAAGGACAGAAAAGTGCCCAATTAAATTTTTCCTCCTCTTTTCATGGCTCATCTAAGATTAAAGGTAACAAGAAAAGCCGTCAAATAAACTTTATGTCCTGGACCATAACATCCACTGCTAATACTTACCTTGCTCTATTCTTCTCGTTTAGCAACCAGAGCGGATTGGTGCGTTCAAACAGCCTCGTCTTTTCTGAAAACGCTCCCAGCTACAAGGGAGGGCAGAGACTGAATGCTGCGTCTGCAAACAGTAACCACTGAGTGTACCGTTCTAACAAATCAATCTGACTCAAACGCCATTACAGTAACAAGATCTTTGACACGGACTCAGAGTTTAACCTAGATTTATCAGGCTGTCCACGAGGAAACGGAGCATTTGATCGCAAAGAAACCCATAACTCCACATTAAAATGTTTTCACTGGGGAGAACACAGGAAGGCACATGCAGCGTTTATTTCAAGCCACTATTATCCCCTTAGCATAAATTTCAGCTATTTTTCCATTTACTTCTATTTACTATTTACTCCTGCGGTTCTGCTGCTGGAAAAGCAAAAGAGAAAAGTTTAAGAAAACTATAAAAATAAAAATAGTAAAAAGAGCAGAACTGATATGCATTATGAAGGTTTTAGTGTTTTTAGTAATAAATTCAATGAGTGGTAGAACATCAGTGTACAGGCTGTCCATAGAAGGGATGGTCCGAGCTTTTTACCATGTGCGCAGGTCCAGGATGGGTTTCACTGACCCGACGTGCGCTTTTTTTTATTTTCTTTTTTGTGGCTTCGGGAACTAAAATACTAATAGTGTTTTTCAGAAACGGAGGAAGCGATGTCCCACCATGGCACCTGCCGCGCTCTTCACCGAGCTTTGCACCAAGACCGCGGGAGAGTTAAAATCCTTAAAGAGTTTCAAATGGGGTTAAAACCAAACAGCGTAAATAAAATAAAATGCACACACTGTCAGCTCTCCACAGAGTGCGAGCGTGAAATTTGTTGGAATAGATCTTTTTTTTTATTTTTATTTTTTTTAGGATTTCTTGGCCACGAACAATAACAGGAGTTTACATGCAGCTGCAGAAAGTGCTGTTCTGTTTCTGGATGGGTGGTGAGCTGTCAGCGAATAGTGCAAGTCGGGGGGAGGGGATGCGAGTCGGCTATTCTCTCCATGGCATCAGCTATCAAACTCACAGCGCTGAAACTAACAAGCAGGGCTCCTCACTGCAACACAAGAAACAGGAGATTGATTCAAGTACATGCAGGGAAACACCCAGGATTTATTTGCTTATTCATTTTTTTGCTAACTTACTCCTCCTCACTATTGGACATTGTGTTTTTCACACATACTATGCATTGTTCACCTTTCAGCCATAACAGCAGTCATACGTCTTTGAGGTACGTGTTCTTTAACCTCTGTTGGTTGAAGCAGGGGGGATTTAGTGCCACGTCCTCCAGCTAAATGTTTATTGTAGGTGTGTTGTTGTTTTTGTTGGGACGTAAATACAGACCTGAATCTGAATCAAAAATCATCACAAACGTTGCGCTGTAACGCATGTCATAGCTCTTACCCCGCTTTGCATGATTGGTTTGATCAATTTTCCTGCTGAAACTGATACTAAGGCGCCTTTTTTCTTCTTTGTACCGCAGCCGAGTGAAAGACGGGCACGCTTTAGAGAATCTGATCCGACTGCAGCGCACATTATCCTCTGGATGGATCACAACAATTGACCAGAGTACTTCTGATACTGTTGATGTGGCACTATTCCAGCGATGATGACAGAGGCTCTTCGGCAACTCCATCCGGCCCCCGGCAGTAATAACCCGTGCCGTATTTATTCCATTGATGTAGTGCCTGGTCAACACATTTATCCAGATTAAAATGCAAGGACCTTCCTCTTGCCCTCTTGCATAAACTGACTGGGTATCCTTCGCTCCTCTTTCTCACCAATAAAGAGAGAACTTGCATTTTGAATCAATTAAAGCAAAAACCCTCAGTAGAGCCCACTCAGCAATTTCCCAGAGAGATATAAATAGAGCAGAGAGAAAGAGGTGAAGCAGCCCTGTTCGCTCTCTCGCTCTAGTCTTTCTTTATCTGCCTAAACCTTCTTCCTAGTTTCCCTCCCAACTGTTTATAAGTGAAAATGAGCAGAGAGCACATCAAGGTACAGCACATTTTTTCGTTGGACGACACGAAGGCAAACTCTTCGGTTTCCATCAATTGATTAAAGCCTCATTAATCCCAACATAAACCAACATTGAGGCATCGATATTGGCCTGAACTGATAACGCTTGTGTATTGGATTAAAGGGAGTTTAATGACCCACAGGGACATTTGAGAGGAAATGTGATATTTTTAACTTGATAGTTGAAAATCCATTCGATGTATTATTTACGTCATCGAGTCAAAACAGCTTCTTATTTTAGGATTTGACCTGCATGAACAGATATATGATAATGTGTTTTATTAATAAAGTTTGGATAGTCTTGTCCTCCGTCACTGCAAGCTGACATCTGCTTTAAAATGAATATCGGCCTCAAGAACACACAAGAGGCAGGTCAAAGTAAAACACTTCCATCTCGTTCATGATGCCAAAACAATATACAAAAACCTGCCGCTAAGCACCCTGGGAAATGGTTACCACTCCAGGGCTACCTTAAAAAAAAACCTTGTTTACTCAACTCTTGGCGATATGAGAAACTGAATAATATTATAATACAACTTACAACTGTAAGTTCATCTTCCACAAACTCACATATTTAAGTTCAGAATCAAAAACTCACCAGATTTATTTGACTCAAAGAGTAAAAGTTGGTAGACACAACTAAATGCTCTTTTCCACTAACTTATCTCTGCTACCAGGGATTTCCACTAGTAACGGTTACATGGTACCAGCACCTTTGATTGAACCAGCTTTGCTGCGGCTCCAAGCGTGCTGAATCGGGCTGAAAATGAAACATCACTGACTAGATGGTGAGGCTGCATACCAAAACTGCATCACGTTTTCTTGCCCTTTTCTTATTCAAGTAAGACAAAAAGCCACATACTGTTCAACATACTTTTGTCACGTACAGATTACGTCGCACTACTTTTCGGACTCCGGGCTCGCCCTGCTACAAGGAAGCCCTCAGTGCCGTGTCTTAATCTGAATTAGCTGTCACTTCTTCTCTCTGCCTGGATCAAACCTCTGCTAGGACAAAGCTACTCAAAGCTAATCTAGAATCACCAGAGGAAGAGAGCAGGGCTAACCCCAGTGATGTCAGTTCAAATCAGGAAAGCACTTCCCAATCTGAGTAACGCTTCTGCAAACTCCACATCTGCATGAACGAGAAGAGCTCGTTAATATGAACCCATTAACGAGCTCTTCTCCACTTTCACCTGGGTTTTAAACACTATGTCTTTCTGCATCGCCTGTCCTCCAATTTAACCTACAGAGTGCATTTTGCTGTACAGCAATAATTTGCCCTTTAGGGACGAGGATATGAGATGTTTTCCCAGATGGGGAGGTTGGAAGGGGGGGGGGGTAAAACAGCTTACAAAATACCCCCTCAAGTTTCAGAGCTATCATAAATTTCTGCGGCCTGCCAGTGCCATGCGCTGGAATGATTTGCAGCAGTTGTGCAGATTCATGAGAGACAGAACAAGAGGGAGGGTTAGGGTCTACATATCTCTGAAGTGAACAAGCAGCACTGACAGTCTACAGACAGCGGTCTTATTTACATCCTGTTATCCAGCGACCCCGGCAGACGGGCCAACAAAGGATGACAGAGCCGAGAAACCCACGCTGGGTCCCATAAAAAACAACCCCTGCAGGTTCTTGGCCGCAAAGCATGCTGAGCACAGAGCGGAGTCGTGTACGCACACGAGGCCGTGCAATCGCGCACGTTTTCCCTCCAAACCCCCACATGCCCGTAACGTCTGGGTGTCTACCCTTTCAAACTAAGTTTTCTGCTTGTCAGCACCACGAGAATAAATCCTGAATTATCCTTCAGCAGTGTCCGCAAGGTATATTAGATGGGAGGTGGAGAGAACGGCAGCGAGAGAAGGAGGGAAACGTGGGACGGAAACGGAGAGAGAGCGAGAGAGAAGGAGGTAAAGGAAGCAACGAGTGCAGGTATGAGACATCGACGGCGGATCTAAGGACGAGTTTCTCTCAGGTGTGTTCAGTTGTACAGAGAGAATTATAATAAAGCTTTTGATCACACAGGACTTTACATACCATCTGTTCTCCACACAGTCAGGGGAAGGAAATGCTTCACGTCTTCCAAAGAATCCAGCTGGGAATTTAAAGATTATGACTGCTGTCTAATCCAAGAAGTTAAAAAAACAGAAAGGCATCTATCTATCTATACATTTCATTTAAGTATGCTACTGGTTTGATATTTTTGAAGCATTTTCTCACGCGTTTCCTCTTTATGCCTCATAATAAACAATCATGGAAGAAATACTTTATGATAGCTGAAACAGTCATGGAAAAACACCATGACTGTTTCAGTCTGTTTCAGTCACTTCTTGCTTCCTGGAGGAAGCAAGAAGGGAAATAGGAGCTAGGTGTTGCTAATCACATGCAGTGGTTCACTAATCGTTAGCAAGCGTGGGCAGCGCCACAATAGCACGCATGGCGGTTGTTAGCATGGCGCTAAACTTCACAATATAAGGGCCCTCAGCAAGATTGTTGAATGTTCAACTTTAGGACAGTACAATGAGAAAAAGACTGAAAAGGGATTCCTTGTTAGCAGAGATGTGCAGATTTTCGCTAATGAGCAAATTTTTCGTTTAGTGCGTTAGCAGTTTTGCTAACTTTAAAAACGTTTAGGGCTTCCTCTGAATTAACTTTTCAGGATAAATTAAAAAGCACCAATTTACTTTGCTGTTTTATACACTTTCAGTTGAATAAAGTTTGACATTTTGTGTTGAAGTTTCGATTGTAATCTTTCACGAATTCTTCAGCTAGCTAGATGTTTATGTTCATGCTCTTATTTTGAAGTGAGCGAAGCAGTTCATCTTCCTGTCCTCGTGTTTTCTCTTTTTTTCCCACCAATAATTTATGTCAAATAAAACACAAATAGGATCAAAATAAAACCTGGACAGTAGAGAGAGCAGCGTACAATATCTAAGGCCGATATAGAAAATATAAATTATAATGTCTTGTTGAAATGCAACCTTGTTAAAAAAAAAAAAAAAAAAGAAAAGTTTTAAATTCTTAATATATTTCAGGTTTTGTATTATTAGTTTTAGATTGACACGCATATATTGTAAAGTCAGTAACTGCTTTTAGCTATGATTACGCATGATTGCTTTTCAGTTTGTCTTCTTTTGGAGAAGATAAACTGGAAATTGGAGAAATTCTTTCTCCAGTTTCAGGCAGACAGACATTTTCCCTTTCTGTGTAAAACGTCGACCCAAGTCACCGCTGAATCATTTAATACTCAGTTAATGAACACTTTTGCACTTGCTGCTCTAAACACCTACAAGTCTGATGGCTGCTTCCTGGGAAGACGCCTCCTACTCAGAGAAAGTGATGCGTTTAATGTTCGCAGTTTTGTTTCTGCACAAGGAGGACTGGATCACTCACAAGTGCAGAAACTATGTGGACCTGACAGGGAAGTCTCAGTGTCCAGGTTAGGTCCGATAGTTTGTCTCATTTTCTTAGGATATCAAATTTATAACTGCAGATAAATTTAATGGACTGCGAACAAATTTGAGTGTCTTAACTCTTAACCTTAGGTGCAGAATTGACTGTAAAGTAGGTTTTACATGTAATTTAACGATCCGTGAGCTTATTGGCCAATCTGCAGCTCTGAAACATCACGCCTAAAATTATTCACGTGAAGAAGCTACAGAGGTTGTGAAATAATTAATGAAAATAGTAAGTAAAAGAATATCTCAAATAGGAATAATGACACAAAAATACAAAATGTATTGTTGTGTAATGTCTTGGTATTTTGATGTACTACCTCCAAAAGTACTATTTAGCAACGGCATTTTAGAAGTGTTAGACATAAATACGTTGGCTGCCCTGATCTTGTGGTTTTTAATGGCCTGGAAATGTTTTTAAAGTTTCATACAGTCTGACTGTTTCAGGAATAAAAACCAATCGTTGCTCTTTACATTTTTTCCCCATTTCAGAAACATAAAGTTGTACGCAAGTACAATAGTTATTTTGCACTACCTGCCACTTCTGCCTGTTTCCTTCGTCCAAACTGATTGATTATCATTTTTTGAAAAGCATTTTTGGTTACAGAAAATGAATAATCCATTTGAACTACTGTTGTTTTGATTGTTTTCTCTGTTTTTCTCTGGATATTTGAAATGTCTCCCAGTTCCAGTGCTAATTGTTGTTTAGAAATTAAAGATTTTGTTTAATCTTTGAGAGTTATTATTATTATTATATTAGATAGAAATGGCCTCAAAATGGCAATATTATCGTTTATCGCAATAAATTCTGGGACAATTTATCAGCTGTCAAATCGCGTTATCGTGACAGGCCTAAATTTGCGTTAAAACGATCGTACATTATTTCTATTGTACACACTTTTGATAAACGACGGTTGTCGCGTGTACAACGCGCACAAAAAAAACCCAAAAACTGGAAAATGCTGTGTTTTCTTTTTCCCCAGAATATATCAGAAATTAGCTTTTGACGAACATCCCGTGTGCCACGACAAATAAAAAGACAGACTCATCAAACCCGTGCTTGGCTTACGTTTATTTAAGCCAAAACAAAAACTCAACATTTTTAGTTTGGCCTTCTCGCTGTTGTCCAACAGACACAGTCCAGGCTTCATTACGCTGGTAGTAACTGAGTAACTCACAGGTGTGGCTCAACGCTCAGTTAAAGGTGAAGGAACGAATCATCTGACAGCCGTGCCTCCTGCTCTGTCCTCTGCGCTGCCCTCGGCTCGCAAAGTGGCTCATGGTTACAAGCCAGCAGAGAGAGCAGCTAACACACCGTGTCAGCGGGACGCCCTGTTTAACTTTTCATTGCTTCACCGAGCGGAGTAGCATTGTAGAGAGTTTACTGTAACGCTACCCGCTTCCTGTAACCTGACACGGACCTGCTGGGATCCCTTAATGCAGAATAGCTGCAGTACCTGAGAATGGTTTGCATATATATTCACCACTGCAGGTGTAAATGTCATGCAAGTGATTTTTATTTTTTAAGAATCACGTTTTGAATGAACCACTGAAAGGACAGGGAGTACAAATCTGACCTTATCGAGTACCTTTTTCTAAAAATTCAAACACATTAGATGAGATCCTCTGCAACAAGCACCAAACACACAATTTCTTTTAAAAAAAGACCAGCGAGCTTCTGGCCTAATTCTGGTTGGATATTTGGCCGCTCTTGTTGCCAGAATTGGTACATGTCATTTAAATTGTTTAGCTTTGTAGCTACAATCTTAAGCTCAGTCCACAAATGTTCAACAGAGCTGAAGCTGCTTCAAGTCTTTTGTAAAACTAAAGCCGCTCTAACAACACCAGTGTCACTGTCCACAGCGAAGGTAGTTTTGCATTTGCTTTAAAGCTGGGGTATTTAATTGATATTGGATGCAGCTCTTTAAATGTCCTGTGAGTAAATATATTTGCCCATTTATCCGTAACGACTGAAACTTTCAATCTCTAGCAAGTTATTTTCTCAATTTACCGTCTATTAAAAGAGCGCCCCTCAGATTAATTTCACTCCCTGCTACAGTGGTGGTGAAATTACCGTGAAAACCCGGCATCGGCTAGAAAGCGCAACGTCTCCCCTTTATGAATTTTCAGATAGCACAAAGTGTGGAGGAATTACAGTACTGCACATTTGGTCGGATTCCCATCGCTCCGTTTACGACTTATAGGGTTAACATTTATTTTTTGTAAATTCTCTAGTGGTACATATTATCTAAAATTGTCATTATGATGTGACAGTTTGTTATGAGACAGATAATCTGTGAAAAGATCGATGTCCTCCACCTCCTCCCAGTGCTACCGTTGCTGTCTGAAGAAGTGCATCACTCCTAGTCAAAAACACCAATCAGAGCCAGAAGGAGGGTCTTAGCGCTGTCAATCAATCTCATCTGCGTGCTGCTAAATGTGCTAATGGCAGAGAAACAAGTCATCGTTACAGAAAAACCATTTGTCCACCATCATCGGTTGCCATGCTAACTAGCATTAGCATTCATAACAGGCTTTGCTGCGGTGAGCTAGCGGT
The DNA here is from genome assembly GCA_903066815.1 of Brachyrhaphis roseni. NCBI lineage: Eukaryota > Metazoa > Chordata > Actinopteri > Cyprinodontiformes > Poeciliidae > Brachyrhaphis > Brachyrhaphis roseni. The sequence continues at coordinate 13,857 of CAEFZY010009044.1, read as the reverse complement.
AGCTTAGCAAAGAGCAAGGGGGAGGATTTGAGCACCATGTACAGTAGGATGATTGACAGCGCTAAGACCCTCCTCCTGGCTCTGATTGGCTGTATCTAGTTAGAAATGTATTTTTACGAATTATCTGCCACATACTATAATAATGTCAAGACGTAATGACAGTTTTAACAAATATGTAAAAAACATATTTTTATAAAAGTTACATATGCCGACTTTAAAGTATAAAACAGACCAAAAAAATAAATAAAAAAGCTTCTGAAAAGGCCCTGACCTTTAACCCATAACTATTGTTCCAGGGAGACGATCATTTAAAACGCGCTCCAGTATTTCTGAAATGAAGAGAGGTCAATATCCAACCATTACACACGTGAGGTTTAGGTGATGCTTTCTAAAATATTAGGGAAGGCATAGATATATCAGGTCACACCAGAAAAATGAACGTCTTAAATGCATCATTAATACCACATTCATATCTATGATGATTAAATGTACCCTGCTGACTGATGATTAAATGTTTCACTAAGTCGATCAACCACCGTCAAAATCCAGCATACTGGATGCTAAACGGGAAGATGACGACTCCATTTCCCAGAATGCTAGACATCCACCCCAACACTTCTGCAGCGAAGAGCGCTCCAGGCTGCGTTTGCGTTTTTTTTCCCCGTACGTTTGCTCCGTCTCTCACTCACTCGCACACAGACACGCTCACACCGCTGCAGCAGGGAACGAAGACTTCTGGACGCGTATGGTATGAACACTTAACCGCCACAGCCATCCGCTGTAAGCCGCCATGAGAGCCCGGGCAAACCGGCCCCTCAGCCACGGTGGCGCCGTTTGACACGCATGAAACGGAGCGCATGGTGGTGCGGCGACCAGCAGACACTGACGGATGAAAGGCAGCGGGGTGGAGAGATGGAGGCTGGAGGTTTGAAAGCAGAACTTACTTGCAGGACAGCTGGTTAAAACCGTGTATAAAGTAACAGTCTCCTCCGTTAGCGCAGTAGGCCCTTTCTGAGTCATTGCAGCGCCTCACGTGACTCACACCTGGAGATGGGGTGGTGGTGGTCACTGGCCAGGATGGACACAAACAAAGACACAGAGGGCTGTTAGCACTCAAGGTGTGTGCGCTGTTTAATAAGGACACTTTAAAAATGCAGTTGAAACTTATTTCACACTCTATAATATGAAATAGTGCAGATCGTTTGATAAATCAAGCTGAAATTTTCCCTCTTTAGGTCGGCCGCCATTACAAAACGACTGTTTGCTAAACTGATGAAAACGGGAATATTTTAGAGACGTTTCTCTCGTAAGTCAGAAGTTATGCATTTAGATTTTTGTGCCCTTTAAGCAACTTGTCAGGGTTCGTTCACTTTTCCCACAGCAAAATTCAAGCGTTTTGGAGGAAGGCGGCAAAACGGCAAGATAATGTAAACAGCAGCAGCGATTTAAAAAAACCCAAAACACTTGGTTGTTATTGTTTTATGTTTCGGTGAATCCATTTTCACTTTTTCAGCACATTTCTTTCAGAGCCATTTAATATTTTCAGCTGAAGTTATATTTTTTTTCATGTTGTTATTCCTTTCAGCAGCGTCATCTCGTCGGGTCGCGTCGCTACATGACCGACTGCTACATTTCTCAAAATAGATGCCGTCACATGGAAATAATTTTACGTACAAATATTGAAGCAACATCTCAAAAGATCAACCAAGAAGTGAAAACGTCAGGAAAAAAAACGCGTCTTGAAAAAGGACAGCGATGCTTAGCAGTTAGCACACCTCGAGAATATTACTATAGAACTTATTCTGGCACTTAGAAATAAATAATCTGGGCAATTACAACGGAGGGAATAATAACAATCGTAAAACTCCAGTAAATTTCAAAAAGCAGAATTTCAGCTGTCAGTGAAGACGAGTCAAAAAGTTTGTGGAGAAACGGTTTCTGCTCAGGTGAGACAAAGACCCGCAGGACTACAAACAGAAGTCCTGGTGGTTTTATGTTTTATTATGTTGTACGTTTGTTACTAAGCTGCTTTGTCACATTCAAATAAAATCAATCCAGTGTGTGGAGGAGTCGAGCCAGCATCACACTCAAGGTTAGCTTGGCTTCAGTGAAATTGCGAGTCTTTACAGTCAAATTTGCAGCTAAAACAATTAATTGAGAAGCTAAAATGAACGTAGCATCCACAGAAAGTTCATGTAAATGTCTGGTGGTCTCTGTACATTCAGTGAAACACATATTTATCCGCAGCAGTCAAGTTTGACTCAGTCAAATTCAGAACAATTTGACCCCTTCGATCGAAAGTTCAGCTTCAAAATGCCGTTCCGACCCAAACTGATGCACTTTTAACCCCTTCATCAACAGCTCTCCATTTTCCCTGCGACGTGTTTATGTCGTATTTTAGTCACACACTGACTCGCAGACAGACATGCAGAACGAAGGTCCGGTGCTTACAGATCTGCACGGTGATTATACTCGTGGCGTTTTCTTGTCCTAACGAGTTTTCAGCCACGCAGGTGTAGTTGCCGGAGTCTTCCAGACGGACACGAGTGATCTGCAACTTTGAATTTTTTCTTGAGAGAGGAAGAGACAGAGACACGCTCAGTTATTCATGGTCACAGTAAAATGAAAATCTCTGTTTTCTTTTCTGGCAACTGGCTGTAGAGAGACTTTGAAATAGTCCAGAGACTATGAATCATTCATGGAGGAACTATGATCACTATTATTCACCAGTTTCTCAGCTAAACTGATACTGAAAACCACTGAACACATAGGCTGTGTTCACACAGCAGGTGTTGATGCACAATTCCGATTATTTATTTTTTTTGTTGCTGCCGAAATCCGATTTTTCGATTCTGTGTGAACGGTTTACGATCCCAAAGCGGCCCGTTCAGACTGCGGACACCTTGAAACCGGTCGTGTCTGAATTGGAACCACAAAAGGGCGTGGAGCAGACCGGATCAGAACTGAGATGTTCAGACTGAGGTGAAAAAGTTGAATATTGGTCGCATCTTGGTAAGAAGAAAAAGGAAAAGAAAAGTGTATTTAGTTTTCATCTGCCTGCTGTGTGAGCGTAGCCATAGTAACTGACGACCACATGACAAACAGTAGGTCTCTGTTAAACAAGCAGCGTCTGCAACACCTGCATAATGTTGGGAAAAAAACCATCCCAGAATCAGAGATCTTAATCGCTCTCGTTAAAATAACTTCATTATTGTACTTTCACAACTTTCGTCTGGTAACATTCCGCCTTTACTCTCATAAAATGACTTTATTCTTGTAATAAATAAATAAAAAATCTCTTAATATGGCCCTAATACTTCATTATATTATCTTAATGTGACTAACATCCTTCCTTTCTTATCGGTAGCAGCTCATCTGGTGGAGGATGAACTCGCCAGGTGTCTCTGTTTTCGCTTCCTCCAGGTGATATCCAGACACACTGAACTCACTCAGACACTCACACGTTGGTTTTTATTTTGAGGTCTCTGCCTTTCTGGAGTTCGCGTCCGTCTTTGTACCAGCGGAAGGAAGGGCTGGGGTTCCCCGACGCCTCGCACTTCAAGTACATCTTGTCCCCCTCCAACAGAGACTGGCCTCGCATCGGCCTCAGCTTAGGAGCAGACGCTGGACACGCAGAGAGAGAAAACACACAAGAGGGAGAGGAGGAAACACGTAAATGGAAAATCAAAGCTTTCATCATTGACAAACTAAAGGTTTTCATTGCTCTGTCTTTTTACCAGTGTGTGTAAGAAATATTTTAAGCACTAGAACCACTTTTAGAAAAACTTCATATATCATATCGTTTATCATTTATCGCGCTAAATTTCTTATAAAAGTTCAGATTTACTGTTGCCGTGAAAAAATCCAATTAAATGATGTCCTTTGTGTCAGCATTGTTGTTTTTCTCCAGTTTCTTCAATGAGAGCATCAATAATATCAATACATTTGAGAATATGATTGATTGCGGTTACTATGTGATATAAATCACACCTTTTTATGAGGCTGGTGTCATAAATAAACATATTACACCCTGGAATGTTTTCCAACGATGTTATCTGTGTCTGTGGTTGTTTTATTGCTGTCATGCAGTTCCCTAAAAAGGAAGTAATAAACGGTTCTTTTATTGTCGTTATCACGATACTACCACAAAATATCGTGATGAAACATAAAGTCGGTATCGCCCAACTCTACTTTCTAACCTTCAAACAAGCCTATTAAGGAGTGCAAACATTTGTCAAAATGTTCTTACTTTCCAGACATGCCCTCATTATTAATAGCTAAAAGCAAAAGAGGTAAAAAAAAAAAAAACAACAAAAAGAAAAAACAAACAAGTATATCTAAATAATTGGGTACAAGGTGAATCCTGGACAGGAGAGATTTTTTAAATGAAAGCATTTAAGAGAAAAGAAATCCCGGCTCAAAAAGTCTGCAGTACATTTTCACATTGGCCCAATCTGTGCATATATGTATACGTGTAGGCGTGGGTGCGTGTGTGGGTGTGTGCTTCATCTGTCTCCAGAGACTTCCCCTCTTCCTCTCCTAAAAAACTACAGCAGACTGCATCACTGACACCAGCACAGACGACACCAACATGCAGGAGCTAAAGCGAGGAGGCAACCCAGCTCCATCTGCTAACATTTAGCCTCACACACACACACAGCACAGGCTTTCATCCACAAGTCGGGGTGCACTAATATGGTGCTATCACACACACACACACTGATGCTGAACAGTGACAGGACACGGTTAATCAGATGCAAGCCAACAGTTGTGTAGGCCCACAGCGCTGCTGCAGCGCTCAGTCCTGCTCAGATGGACGCAGTAGAAACACACACACACACACACTTTGTGCATTTACATTAGAAAGTGTGGGTAAGAGTGTTTCCATTAGGGCTGGAACAATATGTCGAATTAATCGAATCGATTATTAAAATATTAATTTAGTAATCGATTAATCCCTAACTGTAGTAAACAGAGTAAAAAAAAGGCAATTTGCTGAAAAAAACAAAACATATTCAGAGCAGTAATTAAGCCAAAACTGTACAAAATAAACATGCATAAAGGCAGGATTTAAGATAAAAACACATTTGTCTGTCAATTTCACTAAAGCAGTGATATAGTTTTGCAATTTAGGCAATAAAATGTTTAAATTATTTTTTGGAAAAGAGATTGAATTATTTATTTATTTGCATCTTTGAATGTATTTCAAAGATTATTACATATAAACGCCTGAGTGGTTAAGCGAAGAATCTGCAGAACGTGCCGATTCACCTGATTAATCAATGTGTGTTTTTATTACACACGTTGTCATCATTAGACATCGCGACAACACTGAAAACATAAAAGTGCTGGATCGGTAGAACACGTATCAAAATGGACTCTACAGTTTATTTTTTCAACATTTCAAGCACATGTGAGCCGATGCGCGTTTTCCTTTCTGGAACTGAAGGTCTGACACGAAAATCTGTCAAATAAGTGACGATTTACAAGCTGGCGAGCGACTTAGATCAACGTACATATGCTGACAAAGCTGCTGCGTCCACACACACACACACCCCCCCACACACACACACACAAAAAGAAGCTAGCAGCCTTAAGCAATTACTGCTTTGCTTTTCGATGTGTTGGTTACTTCAGGTTAACTTTTTCACACGGCTTCAACTTCTTTCACTTTTTGTCACGTTGCTGCAACAAACTGTAGTTTGTGTTTGCTGGGATTTTACTTTAGAGACCAACACAAAGTAGTTCAAAAATGATGAAGTGAATGGAACATTTCACATCATTTTCTAATTTTCTTTTTCACAAACTCAATCCTGGGAAGTGTTGTGTGCATTTGTAACTCTGGGGGAGGTGCAGAGATCCTCAGCTCAGGTTTAAGACTCTACTGACTGCTAGTCGTGCGCTTCACAAATCTGGACTTTAGCGAGAAAAAAACAATTTAAATTTTCAAAGAAAATCTTATTTACACAACTGGGAGTTAGTTCACCAAGACTTTGTTAAAGGCGCTTTCTCGAACAGGTTAGGTTAGGTCTATGGGTTATACAAAACATATTATGGTACTTTTTTTTTTCTTTTTTTTTGCACAAAATCATTCTTAGAGAAATTTTAGTCTGGTCTGTTCTGTCTATGAGCTGTTTTCAAGCCTGTTGTCACATTGAATCCAAATAAGAAACACAACGTTTACACTCGCATGTGAAAATGGCAGCAAACCGGTGCGCAATTACACGACCGGACATCTTTGAAAAGCAGAAGTGGAGCCTCCTGCACAACCAACAGAAATGCTGCAAGTGTTTTCTGAATGGCAAGTCAACAATAAAACACTTGTCTTTTCCAGCAGCCGTTGTACGGCGGTAAAACCAGCTGAACACGTGTGTCGGGGCTCCGCCTGGGTTGCTAGGTAACGGTAACGGCTCGTTTTCCGGACACCAAAAAAACGCCTCGCCAAAAGAACAGCTGGGTGTTTTTTAAGCATTTGGACTGTTTTTAGAAGCAGTTGAGACTCAAAATGTGCAAAAGGTGAATTTTGCATGACAGGTCCCCTTTAACACGATTGCTGATAAAAGACGAATGAGCAGCAGCACATCGTTGGGATCCAGTGATCACGTTAGTCCCGTCACAGACTCTTACTGCTGATGCATAAATCCACATCACGTCTCAGTAAATCACCTTCGATTCACCACATGCTGACTCGCTCTGACTCCTCGCCCAGAATGAGTTATGCTGCAGAACAGCAGCGAGTGTCACAACCATCCTCTCTTTTTTTTTATCCTTTTTTTTTTGCTGAATAATTTGGCAGGTATTTTAGTAGCTTCTTGACTGCAGATGTCACAGACCCGGGACCAGATCCAGTTCAGTGGATCTCCACTAAGGCTTGATGCAGATACGAACTTATTAAAAAATATATATTTTAACGTATCCAAGCTTCAGACGGGAAGCTGTGCTTCACTTGCTGTTACTTATAGAAATAAAACAGTTTTACAAGCTAAATGATTTTTGAAACTTTCAGATGATTGTTTGACTTTAAGGACTCGAGTGGTGGATCAATTGGTTATTTGTTAATGAAGTAACTTCATTTTTAAAGATATTTGAAGTAGTCCCTTTTGTTTAATAGCATAAATATGGTTAGAAAGAAATTAAATGTTTTATTTATTTCATAAAAGGAGACGATGGACATTAATCAACAGGATTACATGATGTAAAGATGGCAGATTTAGCCAAAGAGGCTAATTTCCTTTTATAGATCCCCAGCAGGTTGATGGAATAGTTTTTTAAAAAAGTACAATTAACATAACAACATACATGACTTATGATTTATGACAGATTTCAATGTATAACTGAAAGCAGGGTAATTTACAGTAAGGTTTTATAATAAATATGAAAATGGTCACATTTCTGCTATAATCGATACAGACCCTTTTAATTCAGGCAGAATCACAAAAAGTCACAGTTTGGTACCTTTCATTAAATAAGAACAAAATATACGTTGATATTATATAGATTTATATGATGCTTCATCAATTATTATCCTAACATCTTACCAAACCTCTTTTAGTCACACAGACTGTAAAAGAGAGTTTCTGGTGAAATATTGTAACATAACTTTCTTTACTCCCAGAAAACTGACAAAATGAACCCAAAGCGTTTGTTTAAACTTACATGTTAGATCCTGTGTTCTGGTTTCCTTCACAAAGTGCAACAGCTTCGTTGCTCCTCTCTCTCTGTTTGTTTCAAAGGCTGCAGAAATGGCTCTGACCCTGTTTGTGCAGTTTATTGCTCGGCATCTCGCCCGATTTCAGCTACTCGTTCCTCCTGCCGCACGGTGGAGAGTCTGAGTCCTGAGATCGTCTGCGTAATCGTGACTTTTACGTTTCTCCTCAGGAATGACGCCCGTTGACCTTTGACCGCTTCTCGTTGTGGCAAAAGCTTTTTGTTTTCTTCGTGTGTTTCCCGGAGATAAAGCAGATTTCTTGAACAAGCAGGCAAATTTTCTCAAATAGGACACGGAGACACGTTCCATAACAAATATGTACAGAAATTAAAAGCTGTTGAATTATATACAAATTCAGAAGGTGAGCGGTTATCAGTTCTGGATGGTTTTTAAAAAAATATTTTATTTTATCTATTTATTTTCTTAATCAATTTGTAACTTCTATTTTTAATTTTTTTTTTCCTTCAGACTGTTTAAAATCGCATATTGCTTGCTATGAATGACCAAAGAAATCAGAGAAAGCATGCTAAATAAAAATGAGCTTTTAGCATTTTTATTATTTTTGGTAAATATGAATAAAAGCAGAGCGTTCCCATTTACAGTCTACGATCTCGCCATGACAAATAGTTTTCTAAAGGGCATGGAGCAGCCTGCTTGCTGTGATCTTTCTGAGTTTTGCTTTGGATTTTTGTTTTGTTTTTTTGCTGGAGACAAATAGGAAATCCTGGGAACTGTAATCTAATAACAATGTACCATATGTGGAAAAGAGATGAGATTCTACAAAGGGAGGAGGCGACAACGCGCTTATTCCAGCTGCTCGGATCTGGCATTTAGTTTCACAATGACAAAATACCTCGGAGAATAATAATCTTTGTCTTTGTGCTGCACTTTTCAAAAGCAAGTTACAAAAAGCTTCGCTGTAAGTAAATACATTAGGAATGATTAAGAGTTAACTAGAAATGTCACCAAGGAAAAAAAAACAACACAAAGACGCACACGAAGAAGAAGAGAGCGCACAGAAACACCAACATGAAAACACTTGTGAACGTAAAGAGTCTGCTGCTTTTACTCTGCTTCGAAGTCTGAATGGGTCCGAGTTACAGTTTGTTTGTTTGTATATGAATGATTTCACTGTAGCAATGCAGCATTGCAAAAATCCTGCAGCAACACTAGCTCTGACTTCTCCCAAGACCACAGGGTTCATCTGAAATCCGTGTGGGAGTCAACGGAGTGAGGCGTTAAGTTGAAAATGTAGGTCTCCGCAGAAGGGAGGTTTTTTTCCTGAAGTCTGGTGACACACTATGAGTAGGAGGTTAACACACAGAGGAGGTGGGGTGGGGCGACACATGCAGTCTGACCGTACATCCAGCCTTGTTAACAACCAGCCAGTCTGGTAATGGATTCCTACAAACTGTCTCAAGGTGTCAGTTCAGTCGCATCCGCAGAGCGGCCAGTCTGCTTCCACACAGACCCCTCTACGGAAAACATTTAGTGCTTAAAAAAGATGATGAAATTAATTAATCTTGTTTGTTTAGCAGAAAGGAAAGAGTGGGTAAGAATTATTGTCCTGGACTGATTTAGAGCTACACCTAATGATTATTCTAGCAACAGATTATTCAATCGATTATTCTGACTATTAATTGCTTTCACTCTGCACTGAGTCAAACCAACCAAAACCTTTTGAAACACCTGTTTCCCTCCCTGCCTGTGGGGGCGCTGCACCAAGAACGACTGAAGGAAACTACACAAAAACCTCAGAAGAAGACATGAGTGCAACTGCCTCTTTCATGAAATGTAAAAAAGATGGAGGAGCATCAGAATTTTTGCAATTGTTGGATTTCTGTTTTGTCTCTGGCAAAAGACGACAAAATGTGTTTCTCCGCTAGCACAGGACAAGCATGTTTGCTTTGGTTGTGTTTACCCAGAATGCCGAGCGCTGTAGTCCGCTTGCTGCTTTCCTAGCGATATTCAAACCTCACCAGAATTCACTTAAGCTGAACCAATACCTGGGTTTTTACATGGACCAGAGTTCGAATCATTCCCATCTCTCAAAACGAACTGGACTTTCTAAACAAATGAACCAGAGTCTGATTAAAGCGGACTAAATAGAGCTGGTGTGAATGCACCATTAGAGAACGAGGGAGAGCTTCATCACATCACGGCAAACGGTACAGAAAAAATACTTTTATCCTTTGGAGATTTTGACATTTTTCTGTAATGCGAAACATTGAATTTGAAAATGCTGACAGCCAAGAAATCTTAGGTGAGGATGTACGTTCTCCAGAGACCGATGTCTTTAGCTAACGCTAGCCACGCAAGCTGCATAATAGAAACCGATGTCTTTAGCTAAAGCTAGCCACACAAACTGCATAATCATCTAGTCTTTGGTTTAAAACTTAAGTCAAACTTTTGTTTTGTAGCAATTTCACTCTCTCTCAGACACACAGTTGACACAGTGTTGCTTCTACTTCTGATACAAATAATTAACATCCGCTAACAATTGGAAGGCTAGACAAAAATTACTTTGAATGTTTTTAATAACTCTTTAAACATGAAGTTTTGAGGACCTTTGGTGAAACGGATTAAAGAAACCATGTCAAAAGAGCTACATGATCGTTTACAATCAGTTCTCACAGGATGGAAACCAGAGGAGACGCTTCTAGTCGAGTCAGAAATCTCTTCGCTATAGTTTTAAAATTACAGATAAACTCAGCTTTTGTAAACAGCTTTTTGTAAACAGATTTTATTTTTCGTGTTTACACTTTAAAAATCTTCTGGCTGACTCATCGTAGACAGTAGGCCATCTCTAAATCACCTAAAACTCAAAGAGACAACTGAAAAACCAGAACATTATCATCACATTTTAAGATGTGGCAAAAAATGCTAACTGAAAAACACGCTAACTGTTGATTTCTTTTGCTCACACGTCACAGCAATTTAAAAATAACACACCGGATGTTCATTTGTCCCTCTTATGATTGCTGCATCCAGCTTAATAAAGTGGACATATTCAGAATTATATCACTGCCATCTGTTTTATGCAGCTGAAGCTCTCAGAGTGGCTCAGGTAATAGAAGTTATACGAGAGGAGAGTTCCCTTTAACATGATCAGCAACGTTTGAAGCACTCCTGTGTTCAGCTGTCATTACAGCCATGAGGAGGAAACAAGGGATGCAGAGAAATACCCGGTAACATGTTTATCTAATCAAATTTACCGGCGTGTGCACCTTTATCTGCTTGAATGTCATGAGTCAAATCTAGTTTTTCTTTTTCGTGTATTTATGAGGACTCATCTCTAGCAAACGGCCATCAGTCTCTTTTAAAGTGACAGGTAATTATATATGACGGATTAACCTTTAGTCTGCTCAGATAAACAGGGAAAAAGATTTATTTTCTTCAAGATGGATACTTTTTTGATGTTGGTATCTTGCTGGGTGATGAACCTGATTAACAATTATCTCCATCCAATAATAGAGAATTTGCTAAGCTAAGAAAATCAAATCAAAATTAACTTCCATTAACCAAAATAATAATAATAATAATAATAAAAAGTCAGACAAACCGAATTACAGCTAATTCTCTGTATGATTTGAACTCATTTCAATTTAAAGCTGTAGGCACTTTGCGTATTCTGACATGCTTACGAATGTGTCCAATGAGCAGCACTGTGGGAAATTAAGAGGTTGTTCTTGTAAGGTTATTTTAACAAACATCAAAGCTACAACACTACTGTTTTGGTCACCTACAACAATTAAGATAAATGAACCAGAGGCAAAGCAAATGCAGACAAAGCTGGAGTTTTTCTTTTGCTTCGGGAGCAGCCTGATGAGAGCGGCCCGAATCCAACAGCTGGCTCTGCTGGATTTAACTGTAACCAACGGTGACCGGGTTATAAAATGTACAGCTTATAATGTTCCAACATGGACAACTGTGATCAATAATTTGACTCCTGTTGGCGTAGCTGTCCAAGATGAGCATATGAGTACGGGGGGAAAAAAGTCAGGTCTGACTTTCTGTGACTTTTCGGACAAATCAGTCAGAAGATCACAGCTCTGCTGCTGCCGAAGAAGTCCGGGATAAAGTCCTGCTTTTATGGACTTCTGTCCAAGCGAATAAAGCTAATAAATTTAAAAACTGCAGGACAGTGGCCCTCAAGGACTGTAGTTTGACACCCCTGCTGTAAAGTCTTCTCTGCTCCATTTCTGCAACGTCACAACAACTAAGTCGACTCAACTTTCATCGTGTTAATCGTGACTTTAGAAAATATGAAATCGTTCAACCCCTATAGCGGTGTCCGCAAGATTACTGTCAGCGGGGGGCAGAGGGGAAATAAAGCCTGGCCATTAAATTTAAAAGATGTTAAAAGCAAAAACATTAAAGTTTATAAAGAGGGAAAACAACTTCCCTCTGCAAGTTGTGTCTCCAGATGAGCAACTGGAACCTCCCTGAAGTATGCTGCAAGCCTAATCAACAAAACAGACAGCAAACATGCACAGCACTTCAGCAAAGCTCTCTGCATAGAAACGTAGTCAACAGGAGAAAGATGCTGTGTTTTGAGATGGGTAAGTTTTTTCTAAAAAAGCCTTCAGATGAACATTTCAGGGACAAAAACTTTCAGACCGGGAGACGTTGCAAACATGAAAAGTGACACCGAAAGTGAAAAAACAAGTCTGCACTAAACATTTCGTCTCATCTCCCCGGAAAGAAGAAAATATGAAAGAGCGACTCCGAGCACACATGTGCACAAACCCAATTAGAGAAGATTCACACATCCCACACACACAGCCCAGACGAGCAGGCAAGCCATAGCAGGCCCTCACTCTGCTAACTGCAGCTGCAATTTACACCCCGGCAAAGATTTTCCCACAGCACTGCCGATGTGTACCGCTGAGTGTGAGGGAGGGAGTGAACACACACACACACATGTACATGACGCGAGGCACACAAATCCAAGCAGGTACGATTCAGTGTTTGCACTGCTGGAGCTGTGTGATTGTCTCTGGATATAGACGTGTGCTGAACATGACTGTGTGTGTGTGAGCTGCTGATCCGAGCTGTGAGTGATGCGGAGAGCTCAGAAGAAGCGGGAACGACGAGAGGTTATGAAACGGTGTCTGGCCAATAGCCTGTGACCAGGTTGCCTCGGCGTCCAATCAAACGTGACCAGCGCTCCCATCAGCCGTCCGTCAAGAGGTCTTCCTCTCAAGGTCGGCTCTCTCTCTCCCTCCACCAGCTCTACTCCCCTCTTCCTCCCCCCCATCAAGCCTCGTCTCTGTCCGCCAGAGCGAGCATCAACAAAAATTGATCTAATTTCCCGCTTAGCATGATCCAATAACAGTGAGCGATATGGAAGCCATGGCCGATTAGGTGTGTTTGGCATCCCGACGACAACATGCCAGAACCCCGCCGGAGGAACCGGAGTGCATTCATAAAACGTGCGTGTGAGGCGGAAGGTGACGCGTGAGCGTGCACAAAGGAAGAGAAGCTCCTTCTATCTCCTTCTCCAATCAGCGTGATTTCTGCAGCGCACAGCTGTCACCATAGAAACCGGGGAGGGCGAGAGAGAGAGAGAGAGAGAGGATGGCAGGCAGGAAGAAAGAAGGTAGAAAATAAGATTGTGGAAAAAGTAGGAAAGGCAATGTGTGTGTGTGTGGGGGGGGGTGTGGGTGTGGGGGGGTGTGCTTTCAACAGTTTCTGTCAATAACTCCCTCCTTTGTTTTCCCTTGTCTATACCTTCTTGTTTTGTTTTTGTTTTTTTTTCTTTTGCAAGATTCTTGACAAACACACAAACCGACCTGACCTTGTGTGTTATCCTGGCTGCTGTGCATTGTTCTATTTGTGGCTCAAAGATCTATTTAGGTAAAAAAAAACAAAAAAAAAAAACACCCATCAGATTCAGCAGAAATCGAGTTTTTTTCCTCTTACAGATACACACATTCAACTACACACACAGAGAGAGAGAGAGAGAAAGAGAGAGAGAGATGCTGTCTTCTGCTCCAGATGTACAGTCAAGCCTTTTGTAAGAAAAAAGGACTGTGGGTGTGAGAAAGCCTGGAAGAAAAGAAAGACTCAGAGATAGATAGATAGATAGATAGATAGATAGATAGATAGATAGATAGATAGATAGATAGATAGATAGATAGATAGAT
>CAEFZY010009029.1:0-21016 GCA_903066815.1 Brachyrhaphis roseni | reverse complement strand
GACTGTGGGAGGAAGCCGGAGTACCCGGAGAGAACCCACGCATGCACAGGGAGAACATGCAAACTCCATGCAGAAAGAACCCGGGGGCCGGGAATCGAACCCAGGACCTTCTTGCTGCAAGGCAACAATGCTACCAACTGCGCCACTGTGCAACAACCCCAAAAAAAGCAAAAAACATTTCAAAGCAAATAACATGAAAAAAGAAGTTGCCAAGCTAAAACCAACGCCAACATCACAACATCAAACCAAAAATCATAGGATGCATATATAAGGTACTTCAGTATAACTCCTAGCTACTCTGGGATGAACAACAAGTGGCTCCAACCTCAAATAGTCCTTAAAGGAGAATCTCTCCTCTCTGGTGTAAAAATGTGAAGGACATCTTTAATCTACAGAGAATAAAACAAGGATTGAGCATGTTTAGTTTTTCACATGATCATCACTGGATTAATTATTAGTACATCTTTAAATCCCTTTATGATAAATGTAGCTGACTCACTACTTGCAGTGACCAGCATGATAGAAAGCTGCAGAAAAGAGTGGCTTCTTAATTAAGAGAGATTGACAATAATCTGAAATGCCTTTGTTGTTTTCTGGAGCTACAAACACAAGCTAATCATCTAGTTCTGCCACTGTATCATGTTGTACTTTTTTATGTGGCAGTTTTTGTACTGGAAGTTCATTGGACCAGCCCAGCAGAGGTCGTCGTTCCCTGTCCTCTCTGTGCTGTGCCACGAAGCAGCACAGTAAAATCTGAGATCTATGGGAACTATCGAGCTAGAAACATCTTCACTGATTTATTCCAGCATGAATCCCCAAACTCAGACATGGCTGCATGTGAAGATTTAGATGTAAGATACAGGTGAAGGAACTAAATTCGCCTTGACAGAATCCTTAATATATGACAACATAAATGTAGGATCTGTCAAAGGATATAATATCAGACGGGTGAAACATACAACACCATAGAGTGAACCCCTTGCAGCTCCTGGATTGGAGCCCAATCACCGTCTCTGGGAGGATTTTATATTTAAGTTTTTTTGAGCAGCACACCGATTCAGCTGGCGATTCCTAGCACTATTTCTTGTGCTGTTTGGAAGTTCTCTAATCCTTTAAGTGCGACAAAAACACTTGACAAAGGAATGCTTCTTCACTGTGCTTAAGCACAACCCACTGAGAAGAGGGTTCTACTTGCCATCAGCCGTCAAAATAATCAGCTCAAAATGTTGAAGTGCTGGCGCGGCCTCAAAGAGGTCATCATAATGTACGACAAAGCCAGAGTGTGTGAGCGGGAAAACAAGGCCCCGGCTATGAGAGGAGTGGACTGACAGCAACACAAAACAAACATGCACATGGAGGAAATGTATGATGCTAATATCAAGCAGAAAGATTTTCTCACCAATAATGGAAATAATTAAAAAAAAAAACATTTTAGATTTTCAGTTTTCATGATGCAAAATATTAATTAAAACGGATCGAAATACATATCCAGATACTTGGGTCTTGGAAGGTCAAATCAAACAGAAGGTAATGTGGGGTTTTAATTTTGTGTTTTTTCAGCTACTTTATTTGTTTATGTTAAAAGTTTTAAAAACTGTGCACCCTTCAACTGACACCAGGAAAATAATTTGGAAGGACATGGCTAAGTTAGCAGTCAAGGAAAAGGAATCAGATTTGGAAGTAAAGGTAATTAAATATGGAGCTGAATCTATTTGTTTATTTCTTAATCAGCAACAGAAAGCAGATAAAAAACACACAAGACAAGTATTCACACACAGATAAAGATAATTTATAGAGACCAATTAACCTAAAAGTCACGATGGGAGAAAGCTGGAGTTACTGTTGTATGCGAAGGGAGAGTGCAAGATGCATCTAGAAAAGCTGGGATTCAAACCCAGGACCTTCTTGCCTAAAGGTAACAGTGCTACCAATGACACCACCCTGTAACCAAAAGTACGTAAACAAAATATAAAAAAGTTACTAAACTAAAATCCCAGAACAGTCTGAAATTATTGGACTCTTGGGGATCTGAAGCAGAGCCCTAAAATAGATGGTTGTTATGGTGACAAGATGCTCCTCTTTGCTGTAGTTCTCCAATTCTGACTTTTTCTTTGACCTTCATGCCCTCATGTATGTACAGGACACATTTCATTTCCGTCTCCTCATTTGCTAGAGCTTGGTATCCAGCAGCCAAGAGGAGGACAAGTTTAGATGACCCTTTATGTTTTCAACATGTTGATCTTCAGACCTGTTGACTGTAAGTGTGCATTTGACATGCAGGTGTTTTTTCCCCCACCTGTTGAAAGGAAAAATTACAGCAACTTTGGTGCGTCAAAAGATTTAGATTTGTTTCTTAAGTAAACATGAAAAATCTGTTTAAAAATATGCTAAGCTTATTCTAAATTAACAATCAGAAATCTTAGGGCAATGCTTATACTTTGTAATCATGTGAAATGTTCAATGCGTGTTATTGAGGTTTTACATCACAGACAAACACAAAGTAGTTTTAATGTGATGTAAACACATTTTTCACTGTCTAAACATTTGGGGTAAGTCTCTCTCAACTTTACACGCGATCAGAGCCAAGTGATCATCATTCTGTTTCAACAGCAAAATGTGCACATTTTCTTTTCTTTTAACTTTTATTCTCTGCACTGGGGTAGTTTTTTTATTAGCATCTGATATTGGAGTTATGAAATAATCCACCAGAAGGCCCTGCGACGCTGCAGTCCAAAACATGCGTTTATTGCATTAATTATGACCGTGAGTAGCATGATTCATCTGTGGATCTCTTTAAAATGGCTACTTGTCTCTGAGGTCTGTTCATGCACTTCAGCAGGTGGTTCTTTTCATTAAAACCTAAATGCCTAATGACTGTGCTCTTCATTAAAGGCTACGCAGTAATATGGGTCCGAGATGATTGCAGCGGTTAAATATAGTGATTGGATGAGGAATACACTGCCATGTAATGAGAAAAGTTGATGAAGTTGGAGCCATTATGCTGTCAGCGCTCGTACCATTGCACACCATTAAAAAACAGCACAACTCTGCACTTCATCCTCATTATATTTATTGCCTGGATTACCTGATCTAATTGTCGGATCAGTCAGACATTGTTCCACATGTGCCGTCACTGTGTTTTTGCTTTCCAGGACATTTATTTCTATGAATATTAGATTCTTAGAAACGGATCAATGTGGATAGTGCCTTGCACATATATTCATATTCTTCTGATTTGTTTTAGGTAAGAGCTACCAACTTCAATGTATTTTATTGAGATCTATGTGATAGACCAACACAATATTCTAGCTAATTGTGAAATTAACAAGAAAGAACTGTTTTTCCAAATAACAAGCTAAAATTTGTTCCTTTGTCCCCTCAAGTTAATGGTTTGTAGAGCAACCTTTATCTGCAATCGCAACCATGAGGGGTTTTTTGCATCTTCTCTAGCAGGAAAGGTCATTCAGGGATTTAAAATTTTTCCTTAGTCCTGATGTAAAGTTGCTCAAAATCAGGAATGGAAAGCAACTAAGCATGAATTTTTACATCTTGCCTCACGTTCATTTAGATCAGGACTTAGACCGACCCCATTGATAATTACAGTTCTATTGCAGTTCTACCTGCAAGTCTTAGATTGTTGCCTGGTTAGAAGATTAACCTTTGTCTCAGTCTGAAGTCCTTTGTCAGGGTTTTCTTTCATGATATCCCCGCATTATTTTCAGCCAGCTCTCTAATTAATCTAATTATTGCTCTTTTTATTACTGAGGAAAATATCCCTTGAGGATGGTACATTCGAAGGACAAAAATGCACTTCACAATTCATCTTCTTCTTCATGGAAGAGTAGCCTGGAGCAAGTTCCCTTTGCATGTTGCCATTCAGCAGACACAGCAAGCACATGAAAGATTTTTTGGGGGGGGCAGATAGGCATGGTACATATCAAAGCCCATACTCAAATCCGACTGAGAATCTGTAGTAAGTCTTGAAATTAAGTCACATATTCAAAAAATAAACAAAAAGTGAAAACCATTATACTTAACAATCATGTTATCTACCACTTAAGCTCTACTTTGTGTTTGTCTGTCACATAAACACCCAGGAAAATACACTGAAAGTTGTGGCTGTCACAGGTCAAAATGAGACAAAGTTCACAAGATCTGAAAACTTTGGAAAAGTACAGAGGGTAGAAAGTGTGCTTCCTGTACAAATTATTCTCAGACATCAAGCAGCTCTGAGCTGTGAACTCAGTGTGTGTATGCGTACACACAGGTACCACTTTTGTTGGGTGCAGCGGATTCACGTTTGATGCCGCTCACCACAAATCCCAAACCAACATCCACTCAAACATCACAGCGTTCGTGAAGGTCATTAATGTGAAGTCATATTCAAACAACCCTATGAGGAGGCGTCTAAGCTGTGGCATGCAGATTGAGGTCAAGAAGCGTGCCCCCCCAGGTCTCGTCTCATGGAGGCTCTGTCTTGCTGATCAGAATCTGCTGCGGGCCTGTAGGACGTGTCACGACCCATCACCCTGCAGACACACTGGTTCCTGACTGGGATCATCCTCTAGACTGGCAGACTACCTTCATAGCCGCTGTTTAGCCCCCACCTCCCCTCCACTGTCATTGTGATTTAACTGCTGCTCACAAGCTCCCATTAGCATAATGATAAGAGACAGTGACACCTCTCTTTGAATTCTATCAGGTGGCCTGAAAGCGAACTGTAATAAAAGGGATAATTACACAATTCATAAAGGGCGAGGCACTGACAGTAGCACAAAGCTATCTGGCTGTGCCCTGACCCTCCTAAGTAAGACACCATGTCATCAATCTTGATGTCCTTGTCAGCAGCCGGTCCCTGGCAGTTAGAAGTAAATAAAAAAGTGTGTCTTCCAACACCTATTATAACAGTCCATTAGCTTTAGGGAGTGTCCAAGTTAATCAAAGTTTATTAACAAGGTTTATTCAGTGTTATTTTGGGATGTAACGCAAGTCTGCTAGTCTAAACAAAGATGTTAATCCACTGTGACATTAAAGGCTCTGTAGACATTATGATGGATATTTTACAAAATATTATTTTTTTCTTTGGTGAAATTTAGGAAAAGGGCTTTAATCAATACTACAAATATTTATTTAAACCGAAAAGTAAAAAAAAAAAAAAAAATCTAAACAGCATAGCCTGGACATGCTAGAAACTACATTAAGTTATATTAATGTAAATAAAATCAGTCTCTCGATCCATCAATACTTCAAGAAATCTCTCTGAAGGATGAAAATACCTTTTCTAATGCATGATTTCATCACACATTTAAAGATGGATGCATACACATATTTTACAAAGTTAACATTAATTTCTTACTAACTCAATTATTCACTATCAATAACTCAAGTCAATTTCCCAAGAATTATAGGAAAAGAAACATTAAACAAGACAGATATAGCAAATATATTAACACTAGTTGTCTAACAGAGTTATAAAGAGAAAAAAACTGAACATTTTCTGACATGTCAACTGCTTAACTTTTACCAACAATTCAAAAGGAAAGTGTTAAGAGAAGTGTTTGCCATTGCAAGGTCAGCTGCATCCAAGCTTTACGTCACTGTACAATACAAAGCATTGCATGTGGTGGTAAAGAAAAGACACGACTGAACTCTAGATTAAGGGAGAAACATTTTCTGGAAAGACAAACTCGTCTCAGATCTGAATGAACATGTCTGATTTTTTGGCAGCTGCCGGGAAAACAAAACTTTTCTGACTGAATTGTGTCAAGTTGCAAAGTTGGGTACTGATGGGATTCTAATGTGGGGCAGACAAATATAAAAATTTCAATACACCGGTTTACAGGGACTGGAATTGGATGCCACTGGAACAGAAGCAAGTTGCTGCAGCGACAAAAACACTCAAAACAATCAGAACATGCCAGGAACACAATCTCAACCTTGATAATGCCCTTTGTGCTCAGGTTATTGCAAGCTTGTGCAAACTTACTTGCATGCTGAATAATAATTAAAAAAAAGCTTCCTTGTCAAGTGGGAACTTGTCAACACACTTTAGCAGAAGATGTTGGCTCTCAGTTGTGCTATCAGCCTCAGCAGCCTGTGGACGCACACAAAAACATGCACATGTACATCCTGAGTTCTGTCACAATGCAAAAATGCCAGTTCAGAGAAAAAGGGAACTTACTTTTTTGGTGAGTTACTCAATCAACAAGAGTGACCAGAAAAAACAAAACAAAACAAACAAAAAAAACTCTCTTGAATTTTGAAAAAAATAAATAAATTAAAAAATGGCGCAAGTTGCAGAGAGTCAGTTATGTGGTTTCCTTCCACACTGCATGTTGCCTGTTGCCTGTTTGTGGTCGACACAGAAGCTGTTTGGGGTTCAGAGACTCCAGGACCAGATCAAACACATCACTCTTGCTCTGAGCTGATGTTTCAGCCAGTAGCCATCTCATTTCTGTTTTTCTGTCTGTGGCTCTCAGGTCTTATGAACATTTTGTATGCTGCAAAGAAACAGCAGCTTTAATGAGCGTAATATAACGTTGAAAGCACAAACCATTTAACTTTATTAGATTCTTAAAGAGGGTGAGGATCTTATCAAAGTGATACATCTTAAAGATTAAAGCAGTTTTAAAGCCAACCCCTCTTTAAACTCTGATAGTAGCTGCTTCAGAGGTGAGCCAGGGCCTTGAAGTGCAGGAGGGGGATTAATGGCAAGTACAATAGGAGCATGTGAAGAGGGGGGTCAAGTCGGATTCTTTAAAGACTATCATTTAGAGCCTTCAGCTGTGGATCATCAGGAACTTACATGGTGAAGTCTAGGTTAAGTGTTGATCAGACCCTTTATTTGACGGCGTGTGTGTGTGTGTGTGTGTTGGGGGTGCTTAATGGTTTGGGCCAGGGAGACTCGGCCTGTCTCCTCTCTCTTGTCTCTCTATTGGTATGCATCCCTCATAATAGAGCTAGGAGGCAGGAGGTCTCATTAGGAGCCATAGGGAACAGCTGGTTTTGGGTAAGAGCGTCTACCTGCAGACCATGGGGAGAATCTCTGCTGCCTGGTTGGGGTCACTTTCATACACATTTTTAAATTTTAGATCTATGTTCATGCTATAATTCAAGCATTTATGGGGGCCCCTGAAGGACCATGGGATCCTACAGAGCTCCTTGGTTTGCTTATGCCTTGGGCAGGACCTGGATGGTATTCTACATCAATTGGTTGGTGTGAGACATTATTTTAGCTACTGCTGCTCTTTTAACGTCTCTCATCCAATCTTCATTTAATGTCAACACAACTGGCATTCATTGGATTTTTTTTCCAGACCTTTAAGCCTGATTGTTTTGTGAAAAAATCATTTTAGATTAACAGCGTGCCAAACTACTAATACAAGCATATCTGACACCAACAACCATGCCATAACTAAAGTCACTTAAATCCCCTTTCTCCACCATTCCGATGTTTAGCTTGACCTTTAGCAAGCCATCTTGACAATATCCACACAGTGACAGAAGAACAAATTGCTCCAGGTGGGCTGTATCTTTTAACAACCAAAATTTCCTCTGATGCAGCATCTAAACTGAGAGATCCCCTCCTCTGAAAACTTCTAGCACTGACTGACGCTCACGCCACAAGATAGCTGAAGGATTCCCCTGAGTACCAAATGATTTCCTTCCTTTCGTCCCACTGGAGCTGGTAAAATAGATTCCCTCTGGGTAGCTACTTCCTCTGTCATCCGTCACCCCTTCCTGTTGGTGATGAGCAAGTAATGACAGCATGCAGGTGCTGCGAGCCGGGTGGTATCGCAGCAATGCGTCTGCTGCAGGAACATAGAGATGACAGTGAAATAATGTCTCTCCAGATTATTCACTTGGTGCAGGTATTGTTGAAGGACCTGAAGCTCTGAGCAGGAGGAAAATGATTACACATTGGCAGATACTCAGATATTTGTTCTGCTGCACTGCACCTAGAAATTGATGTTGCATGAATGCTGGATATTGTTCTCATAAGGTCATGGGTTTAAAATTCCATGAAGGTGATGAATGGCTGGAGATTTACTCAACAGCTTAAGAGAAAGTCTAACATGTCTGAGAATATTGAAGACTACCATTATTAGAAAAATTCATGGAAATTGGGTGGAAAATCATTTCTAAACCAAATAAAGAGCCTTCAGATTAGTTAAAAACACCAGGAAGCTCCTTTCTTGCTTGTCAGCGGTGTGTAAAACCATTGCCATGGGTTGTTATGACAAAGGTCACGGATAACGGATGATCTTCCCGCAGTTTCCTAATGTGAGAACAAAGACTGTGTCCAAATACACTGGAGCTAAAGAGAGAGAGGGGGGATAGGTTACACTGTTTGGGGGATAGGTTTTCCAGACAGCGACGTGAAGACAGGCCCCGGCTGTGGATTTACTGGGAATCGTTCTAGTCCGTTAATCCTTGTATCTCTTTGACTCTTTCAGCGGCTTCCCTTAACTGGCATCCCTGACAGCTCTGAAGTGGCTTTACTTCCTCTGATCCTCAATAATTCACACAAAACCCTTTATTTTTAATGAAACGCTGATGGCGAGAACAATGAAGCATCCGCGTAAAATCAAATACTATGTAGTTGCAATAATGCAGAAATCTTAAGTTAATATATACTAAGCTGAACAAGTAAATTTTTGCCTCCTCAGTAAATGACATCCCACAAAAATGCACTTAAGCACTTATGAGAAATTCAGTTTTTGTTGCAGCTGCATAATTTCACACTGAAAATGTAAGAAAAATGCAAGCATTTATTTTTTGACAAGGGAACAAATCCTATTACAAGTTGGGGGTTTTTTCACTACATCCCTGGCTGTAACGTTTTTGGCTGTTTTTGTTAATATTTTTGCACAACCTCAGAAAACAAACTACAATTTCTCCAGATCATCCAGAGCCTTGTCTGCTCTCTTCAGCTTACCTGACATGGTTTCTCTAGGATTTTGGAACTGAAATGGTCATGGAGGATGATTATTTGTTCACCATTTTTGGTTGGTTGAACCATTTGTTTTTGGATCACTGTTGAGCTGAGAGATCAAGTGATAAACCACTTTTAGTTTCCTGGCAGAAATAAGATTTTATCCTGTGATTATTCAAATGTTTTGTGATGTCATGTAATGTAATAAGCTTTCTGAGGACTCAGAGAACCTTCACCTTACTCATAAGTCGACATGAGTTATTTTTCCATATATTAATCATTTGTTTTGATTGATCTCAAAGGTGGTCATCTGCTCAGAGTACACAGCTCCCAATAGCATTTAATTAGCAGACGTCTACTTTTAGGATGGTGGGTCTGAAATGACTCTTTCCTGGCATGTAGATAACTTATGGATTTTATGGGGACTTAATGAACTCAAGATGCCACTCAGTCTCTAAAAGACAGCATTAGGGGGATGGTTATTTATGTCCCTTACTTTCCTCTATGATCTCTGTGTATCAGGGCAGTTTTCATTGTCGGCTTTTTTTATTATTATTGCTGTGACTGAAGATGCTTTTGCTAAGCATGTATTTTCCTGAAGCCATTTCCTGCTGAATAAAAATCAAAATTTGAATGGGATGTTATCAGAAGGAGTGGAGCACACTTTAAAAAAAAAAGAAAATTTGAATAATAGTGCAGGGATATTTGTCCCACATTTTTCATGTGCTCTGAACAGCTGAATAGTTTGTTCTGTATAAAATAATCCATATGTCTGCTCGTTCGGAGCGGGGTTCTCATGCTGCTGTCGGCCCATACGTCAGGCCTTTTATGGCCCCGCGAACGGTGATGGATGAAACTGAATCAGGTCATGCCACTTGATAGACATTCTCCTCAGCTATCATTTGCACCCTCAATCCTTTTTAAGTGTGTTGTGCAGAACTGCCCCCTGTCCCGACACCCTCATAGCTGTTTCCTAAGAAGCTGTCGTCATATTGTTCTGTTTAATATTTAACTTCCTCAAGACATTGAGCTGTAATACAAGAAATGATCCCTGTAATGCCCACTGACTGCTACAAACAGATGTGGAGATTTCAGGGTAGATCCAGACTCTAATCAGTGTCTTCATGGCAAAGAGATCATGTTCTGCACCAAGGTCAGGGACAGTGTCCTTTTTCATTTCCACCTCTGATTTACCTGTATGGCAGCGTTATATGGTCTGTGGAGAATTACAAAGCTATGGATCTTATCTAAAATCTTCAAATGGTTTACATCTTGATCAAAATTCTCCCAAACGTTTACCAAACACTGGTCTGCAGAAGTGGCTTCAGAACGTTTTACATAAATGTCTGGTCTTAATAAAAAAATAAAATAAATAAAAATCACATACATAAAACCCCCTCAACACCAGAGCATCTGAGAAGTTAGATTTGTTTAAAAAAAACAACAACAATGTAATCATAGAGCTGAATCAGAACAGGAAAAAGCAGTCTCAAAATCTAATCTACAAGTTTTCAGTGAGTAACTTCCTGAAAATCACCTTGTTGGTGTTAAAACTGCATATTAGATCAAGCTGACACAAATACAAAAATGGGAAGAAACTATGTTTCTGTGACAGTTTCATGGTACAACATACAATTTAGAAATGCTCCTCTGCCAAATTGTTTTTTTGTTAAACATTTTTGCTGCAAACATCCTGTAAATTTAGGAGCGTTATTGCAAAAACCATTTTCTCATTTTGCCACATTACCACCACACACTTCACCGCATTTTATTGGGACTGACCAAACCAAAAATATCATATTGGTGTCAAAAGTGAAAATAAAATGCATGGTTTCAAACCAGTTTTGACAAAAATCCCAAAAGTGTGACATACATTTATAGTTAATCCCTTCAATTCAATTCAATCCAGCTATTTTGTTTCAGGACTCAGAGATTTGTTAGAGAACATCAGACAGAAGAAGCACAGCAGACAGATTACAGATTATGGCTGTGGACAGGTTTAAAGTCGGGTTATGACACAAAACACCATCCCAAGAGTTAAAGGTCTCACAAAGGACTGTTTTATCTATCATCTGAAAATAAAATGAGAATCATGCAACTACCAACCGGAGAATCTGTGGCAAGACCTGAAAAGATTTGATCTTCACAGACACTCTCCATCCAGTCTGATTTATCTTAGCAGAAACTGGTCAGGTCTTGTACAGACACTCAATAAAAATAGCATTGAAAAGAAACAGCTGAGCAAGACAACTTTACAAGCCTCCACAGTCTGTTTTCTTGTAATCAAAAAACATAGAGAAATCAGCAATGATTACAAGCATGTGCACAAATTTCTAGTCCCATGAAAGAAGGAGTAAAATAATCCAGTTCTCAATAGAGTTCTTCAATTATAAGCCAGCATCACCTTTGGAGAGGCAGCCCTTTGAGGTCAAAACCCATTATTATGGGTTTAGCCCACGAGGCATGTGGGTAAGAACCTGGGGGCCACCTTGATGATACTGAGGCATTCTACTGGGTCTGGGTCTTTAGTCCCCGGAGCCAGGGGCCCCTGAAGCAGGCATGGTGCTGAGACATGGTGGCCTGACTGATATTCATGTGGGCCAGGTGAATGTACCCTTCAGGCACAGCTGGGGTACTGGAGCGTTACGTTTCTGAGAAATGAACGGAATGAATCAATCTTGGAAATGTAGGGGTGTAGTAGGGAGTGGAGGGTGTCAAATACTGCATGCATGCGTTTCTGGAGTAACTCTGAAGCTGTTACGTTAAATTATTTCAAATGCTATTTTGACAGGCTTCAAATGAGACATTTTATCTGGACAAATGAAGTATATAACCACATACGTCCATGTGTTTTATTGGGATTTTTATGCAAAAGACCAAAATAAAACAGCACAGAGTAAAGAGAGGTATGTGTGGCTAGTAGAGTTTGTTTTACAAATAAATATCAAATATTTGGCATGCATTTGTATTCGGCCCTTCTTTCTTAGATATCTCTGAAATAACTTGCAAACAAATGCCTTCAGAAGTCTCCTAATTAGTAAGCACCTTTCCAGAGACAGAATTGATCATTGAAGGATGATGGCAGCATCTGGTAACTGTGCGGAGATCCACAGCTCAGGTGAATCTGTTAACAACTTACAGTCCACAAATCTGACCTATGAATAGAGGAAAGAAGAAAAAATGCTGAAAGCCTCTTTGCAGTTTGACTCAACCACATAAGGGATACAGAGGACACGTGAAAGAGGATGCTCTTGTCAGATGACAACAATGGGAACTTCTCAGCCTAATTGCAAAATTTGGTGGAGAACCAATAAAGCACATCACTCTGAAGAGAACATCTATGGTGAAACACGGTGGTGGCAGCATCATTCAGATGACATGCCTTACTTTAGAGGTAATAAGGAAGCTGGTCACAATTATTGGAAGTTTTCTCTGATCTACAAACAATCAGAGAAAAAAAACTCCAAAAATCTTTAGACAGAGATGAGGAGTTTTATGTACATTTCATCTTTCCCACACTTCACAATTGTGAACTGTTTTGTTCACAATTACATCCCAATAAGTTGGGATGTAATTGTGAACAAAACAGATTTGTGGTTGAAATTCGACAAAATGTGGACCAGTTTGAACAAAATGAATACCTGTGTATGAATTTGTAGTTTGCTTACATTGGAACGCAGACATAAAAGAAGGTAGTCTAGAGTGAAACAATATTTATATTATTAACAGGCAGCCCAATCAGTGAGAAATTTTTATTTTAAATTATTCTTTCTCCGTGTTGGCATCTGACAGAATAATTCAACTAAATGACCAGGACTTGCTGGTAATCTGACCTAAAAGGACTCTATTCACTGAACATGATTAGGTTTTCATCAGAAAACTTGTTACTGTGAGAACCAGCTCCTGGAAGACAAAAATCCTCTTTGTCTGATCCGTGGCCTTGCTCCGCTGATAATAGAGCAAAATGTGGCCTGGTGGGGCAGGGGGATAATTTGTTCCCAGATCTTCAAATTGTAATATTTTTATTTGAGCCCAGGAGGGGATCTGTTCAATTGCCAGCTTCCATTGTACCCTGACTAGGAGCACGAAAGTCTTGTCAATTAATTTTTTCTTTTATTCCAGAGCAAAGAGTGCCTGAGAGCATTCAATTGTCAACCAATTAGGAGGTGTTTCCCGTTGTTTACATGCTTTGATTCCGTGCGTATGGATGTTGTTTGAAAATAATAGCAAAGGAGGGTGTTAGATCGCATGAATGTTTCCTCTGTGTGGCCCAATTTGGAGTTTCTGTCCCAACAACAGCACAACAAAACCTACATTACAGGCATTTTGGAGAGAAAAAGCATTGTGAATGCCAATACTTTGGGTGTTTTATTATTATTATTATTATTTTCAGGCTAAACAGGCTAGCAGGCGCCTCCAGCTCAGACAAAAAACTGAGCTTCGCTGAAGTAACTTTTAGGGTCTGATCGCATGTTATTGGGGTTATTGGAAGTGACAAGCGGAAAATGTCTGTCTTACACACCTTCCTAATTCCAGCCACTTTTCTCTGAGTTTCCTGACAAGCTCTTGTGTGTGCTGGTTCATTTAGTCTGCTGCATATATGGCCTTAAAACCTGTTTGAAGATGAGATCTTTTTGTATTATTCTGGGGTCAAGTTGAAGCTAAGATTTAATCATCTCAGCAGGAGGTCACAAAAATATTTGAAACGCACGATTTAACTTTCAATTTAAATTTACTTCAAAAAAGGAAGGAGGTCAATAACCTTTTGTTCTTTGATGATTTCACTGTACAATTATAAAACCACCACACGAAAGATTTAAGCTCCTAAATCTGCAGCACGAGGCTTTTGGTTTTCAGGTGGGACAGAAATAGGCATTATAGGATTTTATAAATGGATGTGCCTCTGGAAAATGTTGATCGATAGTATACAGCAACTGTGAGCAGGATGGCCATCTCTAGTGAGATAGTTTATGTACTAATATTTCTATCAATATGATTTTAATAAGCAAAGTTTAAAATTATTTGCATACACGTTAGTGTATAGTGGAAATTTTGAATTAAACAATAGCTTCAGAAAAAATGTTCGACTGAAATCTGATGGTCAAATAAATGACTTTTATTAAAGCATCCAAGTGAGTTTAAATAAAAAAAACATGTCCTGTCTTATTTCTTATGTGCAAAAATAATTTCTGTACAAAGATGTCTTCATTTACGAGACAAAAATGAGCAGCTACAATAACATTTGAAAAGTAGAAATAAAACAAATGAAATATGTATCCATCAGGCCTGAGTTGAAGAACCTCATTTATATAAAAATAAAAATGCTGCAAGTTCAAATTTGCGTCTGATACAATTACAAGTAGTTTTACTTGAGTAAAAAGGTATTATAGTAAAATCCATTCAAGTTAGATGCAATGAGGTAATCCCAACCAGACATATTTACATAAGAAACATGAAGGCTTCTATGACAAGCAGCGCCAGAAGTGCCAAAATGTAATAAATCCAAAAAATCTTAGTTAAAATTAAACTGGAAATAAGTTAATGTATTTTTCAATTGGAAGATTGATGATTAATTTGAGATCTTGTTCACCAAGTGGAAAAAAACTATTGCAGTAAGTAATTATCTCATGATTTCTCTGCAGGACAGCATAAACTAACATAAACCGTTAATCCGGTTTGTCAAATAACAATGTTATCTATTACCTACACAGTTGTCTACTTCAGAATAATTATCTCACTCATTGACTGATAGGCAAGTTGGGTAAATAGAATGAACAGTTAAAAAAATCAGTTTTGCTGAAATGTTTTGCTCAATACAACAGATTTCTTAAAAAAACAAGCATAACAAATTATTTACTTTATTATGTCCATAGTATTTATTTATTTATTTATTTATGTGGCACTTGTGGATCTCCATATTACTCAAGTTTGTTTCACAAACTCTGGTTTCCAAAATATTTAGATCCAAAAAGTGTGTAACATTTGACAAAGAGTGAAATGATATATTTGTGTAAACTATTTTTAATTCATACATAATTTATTATTGTGAAGTCTGGCACTTCTTAAATTCCACAATGCACAGTTATTAAATAAAAGAATTGTGATTCCCCCCAAATCCCCCTTTTTTTTCTTGGTTAGTAAAGTAAATATTTGGGATTTGAGATAATTATTACATATTTGGTACAATGCAAATTTGATGAATTTATAGATATTTATTTTAATTATTGAAATTGCCATACAGAGCCGGGTTATCTGTCAAAACGTGAACACTAAATATTGCCATATTTAATAAATATGTGGATATGTTTGTTTGTGCTAATTATTGACACAAATGTTGTAAACACTGTATTTATTTATCAAAATGTGGCACTTTTGGAGCTCCATACCATAGAAGTAGCAAACAGTCTAAACCTCTGTTCCCTCCCTGCTGTGTAGTAGATTATTTACGCTGAAGTGGTTGGAGAGGCTCTGCGCTGATGTATAATAGTTCATTCTGTTGTCAGAGTTCAGGGGGGAGATTAAGGAGGGACAGTAGGATCCCAGTCCCGACATGCTTTCCCTGCTCTGGGACAGTCCCCCAGGGGCCCCGGAGCCGTCGCTGCCCGCCAGCAACGAGTTGACGCCCGACACGAAGCTGCTGAAACAGGGGCTGTGCTCCGCAGAGGGAGGCGGCGACGATTTTGGCTCCGTGGAGGCCGGAGATCCGTGCAGGCTGGACGGGGAAGGCGTCAGCAGGCTGGCGGTGTCGGAGAGTTTATGCGGAGCGTCCTCTGGTTTGACCGGGAGAGATCCGTTTATATCCGATCTCCTTTTCCTCTTCCGTCTGAAGTTCCCGTTGTCGAACATCTTCTCACAGTTCGGGTCCAGAGTCCAGTAGTTTCCCTTTCCTGGAGTCAAAAATAACGCACTCTCATTATGGAGAACAAATCTCAAGTTATTATAAGTAATAATAATAATAATAAAAAATGTAATCAAAATGTGTATAAAGTGATAGAATTAGTTTGGTAAATGAAGCTTCGGACTCACCTGGGTCGTCTTCATCTCTCGCTACCTTCTTGAAGCAGTCATTCAGAGACAGGTTGTGCCGGATAGAGTTCTGCCACCCAGCTTTGCTCTTCTTATAAAAAGGAAAGTTGTCAGCCACATACTGATAAATCTGACTCAGGGTCAGCTTCTTGTCCTGTGCGCTCTGGATGGCCATGGCTATCAAGGCAGAGTAGGAGTAAGGCGGCCTGACCATCTTGAAGAGCTCCTGTTGGCTGGAGATGGACAGCCAGCCCAGGTCGGCGCCACCGAACCCGGTGGGAGTCGGGAGGAACTGTCTCTGGTTCGAGCCGTACCCGGGCTGCATGTAGGACGAGCTGTTGTTCCCAGCGAGGTACGGAGAGGAGTTGATGGCCGGTCCATTAAGCCACAGGTAAGGGTTGGCGGACGGGGAGGTGTAGTCACTCAGACCGTAGCTGGAGGAGTGGGCCGGAGGCCTCTGCGGGTGGTGGTGAAGGTTCTGCTGGTACACGCCGTAGTTGTCGCAGTAGACGGCCATGTCCAGGAGCTCCTGGGCGCTGTGGTGCTGAATGGGGCTGGTCTGGTGGTTGGAGGCAGGCTGGTGTCCAAAGCCGTTCATAATCCACCCAAACCAAAGTCCCTGAAACAAGTGCCGTCTCTCTGTCTCTCCCTCAGGACTGAAGCCACTCTCTAAAGGGGGAGTATTTATGCGCAGCGCCCGGAGCCGCTACAGGTAGCCCATTGAGGAAAACTTTTTGGATGGACACACCCCTCTGCTCAGTCTTGTTGACCTCAAGTCTTTATTCAACCAATCCACCCATCAAGGAGTTTTGATACTTTGCATCATGCTTTATGCGTCTTTATGTAGGCTATACAGAGAGGACCGTGCGTAATTACGCACATGCAACAACCTGGCAGTGGTTGTTTAGAAACAGTGGAGGATGTTCTATGAATGCGAACCACTTGTTTGCTATTCATACCGCCAGATACAGATCCCAGGAAAAAAAAGACCTGTCTATAAATAGATGCATATAAAAATTATGCTTTTCTCTTTAATGTGGATCTTGTGCCAAAACATTGGAAAACGTTCTCTTTCACTAGAAGAATTAATTATAAATCTCTTGTGTCAAATAATGTTCATTCATTTAAAGTATAATCAGCCAAATGAGTTTTTAAATAAATTACCAGCCAGATCATTTTAAACAAAAAGTGAAACAGCCCTTTAATTTAATGCTAAATCAGAAGCTTGGATTTAGACAAGTGCTTGTCATGTGCAGAGGAGTCATGTCATCAATATCAAAGATTATGCCAGAGG
Organism: Brachyrhaphis roseni; assembly: GCA_903066815.1. Lineage (NCBI taxonomy): Eukaryota > Metazoa > Chordata > Actinopteri > Cyprinodontiformes > Poeciliidae > Brachyrhaphis > Brachyrhaphis roseni. The sequence continues at coordinate 3,761 of CAEFZY010009029.1, read as the reverse complement.
TGAAAAATAGAAGAAACACTGCTATTTTATTCTCTTGAGTGCTCATTAAAAAAAATACATGCCCAGTTTTCTGCTGCTAAGAGGCACCTTCAAGGTCAGAAGTAACCTTGAATTCACAAGGGACAGGTTGCATCAGTTGCACAAATAATCAAGGGAAAAAAAACTGTCTAAAGCTTAAAGCTTATTTAGTCTTTTTCTCTCTCTGTCTCTCACACACAAACTGTGTAGGACAACAAAATAATGTAAAAGATATGCATATTGGTGCTTAGAACAGCAATAGATTATTTTATGATGAACAGATACACTTTATGGTAAATGGTCTGCACTTCAGTAGCGCTTTATCAAGTTCTCAGGCCCCTTTCACACATGTTAGCTACATGGTAGCCGCAGCTGCCCTGGAGCAAACTGACAGAGGTGAGGCTTCCATGCACCAGTACCACTGGACCCTCTGACCACCACCAGCAGGCAGGGAGGGTTAAATGTGTTGCCCAAGGACACAGTGACTGACAGACAAAGCAGGGATTAAAACCAGCAACATTATGTTAGTTTATTAGTTCTGATAACTAAATTAGTTAAAAAAAAAAAAAAAATTCCTGCAGAATGGATTTGCCATAAGCAGTGCATGTTGTGTTTGGGTTTTGTAGAATGGCAGAAACGGGCCCACCCAGAGTGCCGTTCATGCAGGAACCGTTTCTGGTTTCCAACAACCTTCAGCTTTTTTTTTAAAAATGGACCAGCAAGTTGCCTTTTTTCCATGGTTGTTTATGAATGCAGCATTAAGAGACCTTCCTTCTAGGAAAGACACAGAAACAACAAAAATACCTTTAACAAATTCTTACTTACACCTTTTCTAGGAAGTTCAAGTGAACTACTAAAGATGTATGCACAGATTTTCTTTAAGAAAACAAGAAACAAACAAAAGACAAGTTTGGGGCTAGGGTAATTTATCCATGTCATTCTTTTAAAGCTCAAGTATCAGACTGACCATGTTAGATCCAAACAAATGTGCTTGTGTTGGTTATGTGGAGCGTCTCTTTATCTTTGGGGAAATTTGTTTACAACAAACATCTGACAGGCTCCTCAGGTTTAACGTCAACAGAGCAGAACATCCCTTCACCCTGAACCCTCAAGGAAGCAGAGATCCAACACCTGTACATTTTCAGGTGGTCATCTTCAGATTTGATGCTTTTTCAGTTTAGGTCAATTTATTATAAAACTTTTTTTTAGGTTTGAAGAGGAACGACCTCTACGACTTTTTCTACAGACAAATATTTGCCACCAGGATATATTTATCCATAAATCGTGATGAATCCAATTAGGTAGGTAGATTACAGGCAGGAACCTGGATGACACTAAAATTTCTGCTTTTAAATTCTGACAAGACAGAGGTTGTTATAGACCAAATCATCTGAAAAAGAAACTGCTTGGTCTGGATGGCATTAAATTAACCTTTAATAATAAAGTGCTGTTATTTTTACCACTGATTTTATGTTGTTTTTTTTTCCCTTTTCCCCTCTCCACTGAAGCGACACCAGTCATTAAAAAATACACCATAAAATTAGGCAGAGTAATTTCATATCAAAAACATTTTTGCTATAACAAGCAGGTAATTGATATGCAGCAATCAGCAGTACAAGAAAGAGCTGGTTTGTTCAGGAGCAGCCAGGCAAAGGCATAGGCAAACTAAGAAGTTGTTTTATATAAATGATACATCATTTGTTTGCCCTAAACTGGTTCACCTACTGAACAACAATTTCAGTATATTAACTTTACATGTGACAAACAGGGATCTGACACATCCCATCAAAAAAAAATAAATAATAATAATAATTAAACAGGAATTTACTCTGGAAACATTGAATTAGGCCATAATATATGAACTAAGAGACATACAAGACATACAGGTCTACTTTAGTGTCAGCTCATTCAGATTTATTTTTAACCGTAAGAAGCTTTTGTTGTTGAGCAGCCAGTGGAATAAAAGTCTTGTTGCATCAAACATTGTTCTCCTCAGGCAGCAACTCGTTCTGATTGACTGAGGGAGAATTCAGCTCACTGCTGCTGCACCAGTTCGATTTTTTGAAGCTATTTGTTCTTCAAAATCTGAAAGCAAACTCAAGCAAAACAGCCATTTTTCTCTTCTGATGAACAGTGACACCAGCTGGAGCAAAAATGGCTGAAATTTATTAAATGATTCTGCAATTTATATTTAACATAATAATAACTCTATGGGGTATGTTAAATGTTTACAGTCTGGATGGATCATATTTAAGTTTATATTTACAACCCCCAAAAAACATACTGAGTCTGCAGTCATCCTAGCGAGTGGTGGGCTCTGCCCTGCAGGATGCAGCTGGACTACCCACATACTAATCGGGGGAACATTCCTCCTCTCCATGACCTTGATGTAATCGTTTGGCTCCAAGGTGTTGTCCCGACCGAGAGTTGTGCATGGCAGCAGAATGTAACGGACTCCAGGGAGGGGGAAGGATGTGGCATTTAATCCCGAGATGAAAGAAACATAACCTTTTAGGTGTCTAACACCCAGCATTGGGAATTACTCCTGATTGTACATCTGGCTCAGAAACACTTTGTTTTCATGAAAATAGGACTGTTTGTCTATGAATTCTTACTGTAATGGGTGTCATTGTATCAAATTTCAATCCCTTTTCACTATTACAAAACCAGAGTGAATTTTGGGAATGTAAAAGCAGCTAATCATCAGAACCTTTTTCCTGTCTGTGGGAAAGGGCCCCCTCTATTGGCTTCTTCTTGAGGGCCACACTGCTCATCTGCACCCTCTGCCCCTCACTCACTTCAGCTAGCTTGGAGTGCTGCTTCTTTGCCCAAGTCCAGTCCTCAAAAGTTACTTCAGCTTTTTGATTCATCCCTTCTTCAACACACCTGACTCAAATGAATGACTCATTACCTCTGTAGAGTTGAATGACTTTCTGATCAGGGAGCTCCACTGTTCATCAGGCTGGGAAAGGAGCACATCAGTCAGAGAAGCTGTTAAAAGTGCTGATGGTACCTCTGGAGGAGCTGCAGAAAGTCACAGCTCAGGTAGCTCAATCCATCAACAGGTCCTTTATGGAAGAGTGTCAAGAAGAAAGACATTAATGAAACTGAGCAATAGCAAGTCTTACGCTTAGAGTTTCATAAATAACAAAGCACAAAGATTTATGCCTCTAGATAGATCTAAAAAGAGCGACTGCTGTAACTGCAGGGAAAAGTGATTCTTGATTCAAATGGATTCAATATAATTAACTATCAGTTTACATTTGTTTAATTTGTTTTACCACTTTAGAGTTATGCACTACTTTGTGTTGGTCTAACACATGAAATCCTAAAATTTTGAGGTTGTAACATGACTAAGAGTGAAAAGGTTCAAGGGGTGTGAATACATTCACAAGGTATGCTTTAAAAACAACAACAACCAAAAAAGCTGCACAGCTATCCACATTAACTGATATTTCACACTTGCTACCCTTGTCAAGAGAAGTGGAGTTTTGATGATTATACTGAGCCCTTTGTGACAACTGAGGATGAAGAATCTGCATCTTCACATCCCAGAAGAACCTCTTCTCTTTCCAGGGGATGAGGACGACGCAGAACTGCAGGAGGGTGTTGGACTCCCAGCATGTGAAAGGTCTAACCTCGTGGAGGGGGTGTCAAGAAAATCCAAGGTCATCCCATTTCCCCATGCTGGAGATTTTAGTTTAACAGTAACAATAAATAAAGTTACCTTTAAAATGAATCAC